>BMAO01017977.1:7500-116148 GCA_019973975.1 Trichonephila clavata
TCTAAGTGACTTTGATAGAGGGCAGGTTGTAATGGCTTGATGGCTCGGAACGAGTATTTCCGAAACTGCACGACTCGTGGGTTGTTCTCGATTTACAGTTGTTAGTACTTATGCAAAGTGGATGAATGACGGTGAAGCCATCATTCGGTGTTGGACGTCGACACGCTATCAAAGAAAAAGGTCGTCATAGACTGTCTTACATGGTGAAGCAAAACCAGGGCCAGATAGTGGCTCAGCTGACAGCCCAATACAATGCAGGGCCAAGTAGAATAGTATCAGATTACACTGTTCAGCGGACACTGTTTGATATGGGGCTACACAGCAAATGTCCCACTCGTGTGCCTTTGCTGAACAAGAGTCATTCCCAACTGCGCCTACGTTGGGCCCAGGAACATTACGACTGGTCCATGGATTAGTGGGAGAGAGTTGCCTGTTCTGATGAATCGCGTTTTGTCATTCATCACACTGATGGCTTTGTCAGGATACACTGTCTTCCAGGCGAACAGTTGCTCCCTCAATGTACAGTAGGTCATACACAGGCCGGTGGTGGAGGTACTATGCTTTGGGGGATGTTCTCTTGTGCGTCTCTGAGAGTTTTGGTAGAGCAGACCATGAATGCTACTGGGTATCTGCACCCTTACATGGCCTCTGTTTTTCCAGCTGGAAATGGATTGTTCCAACAGGACAACGCCCTGTGTCACAAGGCTAAATTTGTGTTGGAGTGGTTCCAGGAACATGTTTCTGAATTCCAGTTAATGTCCTGGCCACCGAACTCACCGGATCTCAATCCGATGGAACACATTTGGGATATCATTAGATGGCAGCTCAGAGTTCAAAGACCACCAATTCGCAATATCTCGCATTTGCGTGACCGCTGCTCAAACATCTGGTACAATCTGTCTCTCTCCGGCCATCTACCACGGATTTGTGGCATCCATGCCAAGGCAGGTTGAAGTTGTATTGCGTGCCAAAGGTGGGCCAACTTGTTATTGACAGGTGGTCATGTTTTGGCTCTTGAGTGTACTTATATATATGTGCATGTGTGTGTATATATGTATGTATATATGTATGTGTATATATATGTGTATATATATATGTATGTGCACATGTGTGTATATATATACACATATATAAATAAATATTAATATATATATGCACATATATGTACATCTTTAAATTTGATAGATTCCTTTCATAGAGTACAGATGAGCTACAAGACAGGTTTTGTGAAAATAGCCCTTGAAGTGTTGTTGCGGGGGATTAAAGGGATAATAGATAAATATTTCCATTTTTAGACTACTTGACCTACCTGCTTGAAAATGGGTTTTGGCAAAATTGACTCCCAAGGTATGTTAAGGGGAGATATAAATAATTTTTTCCATTTTTAAGGTATTAGATGTAGTCTTGAAATATGATAATCTGAATCCTTTCATGGATTAAAGATCCCCTACATAATGTGTTTTGTGTAAAGTGGTGTTGCAAGGGCTCAAGGCGCTTTATAGATCATTTTTTCCATTTTTAATTTATTAGACTCAGTCTTCAAATTTAGTAAACAGATTCCTTTTGTAGACTAGAGAACAACTACAAAAAGGGTTTTGCATAAATCAACCCTCAAGTTTCATTTCGGGAGATTAAGGGGCGTAATAGATAAATATTTCCATTTTTAAACTATTCGATCTACCTGCTTGAAAATTGGTAGGCATGTTCCTGTCATGGAATAGAGATTTTAAAACAAAGAGTAAAAGGGGTCAAGAGGAGTTATAGAAAAAAATTCCTGTTTTTGAATTGTTAAACCCACATACTTGAAATTGGTTAAGCATTTTTTTTTTATGAATAGGTATCCACTAAGAATGTTTTTGAGGGAAATCAACTCTTGGGGGAGAAAGGGGTTACTGAGGCCTGGCACATATAAAAAATTATATATATATGTGTACATATATATGTATAAAAACTGATGTTCGTAAAAAATGCAACACCATGAAGGAATCATCAGAATCAAATGACATTTGCAGTAGATAACAATTATAGGATGCTATATAAAATAATAAAGTTTTAGAGCCACTGCACTTGCGTGGGGTGCACAGCGCTCTCTGAACTGATGCTGAAATCATAAATAGTGGGCTGTTGCGAAATGTTGAAAATAATTAATGATCATTTGTTAGTGGTGAACGTTTAGTAAGACCCAAGTGTGCCTCCTCTATGAAATGAGAAATTCTAACAACTAACAGAGTTTGAACAGGGGAGGATTGTCGGCCGTCGAGGAGGAGGATTTTCCTGTCACGCAATAGGAGCTTGTGTGCAGCTGTACAGTGATGCGAGTTTCGAAACAGTGAACCAACGAACCTCGAATAACTCGAAAAGCTAACATTGGGCGATGGAAGATAATGTTAGTGCATGACGACCGACTCCTACTCTGCTTCGCTGTAAATGACCGTACATCTTCCTCCAGGCTGTTGGTAGCACATTGGTCTGCTTTTACATGTGTACTAATGTCGGCTTCATCAATTCGTTGACGTCTGCTCCGTGGATTGCTTGCAAGAGTGCCTTTATACAGGATCCCCCTCACAGCAAACCATCAATGGCTGCAGTTGCGATGGACTCATGAGCACAGAGGCTGGGAAATTGATTGGCACGAAGTTGTTTTTTCATATGAATCACATTTCAATTTATTTGACCATGATGCCGCATTCGTGTTGGACACTATGCCGGTGAAGGCTGCCTCCCAGAGTGCATTTTCAAATGAGATAGTGGTCTGACACCCAGAGTCATGGTTTGGTGAAAGATTTCGTATCATGGGCGATCCAATTTGCTACAAATTGAGGGTAATCCCAATAGCAACAGATTTGTCCATGATATGCTACAGCTCGAAGTCGTTGCCTTCCTTCAAGGCATCCCTAGAGCTATCTTTCAGAGATAGCTCCAGGATATATCTACATTAGCAGGATAATGCACACTCGCATCTTACAAAGACTGTTTGAGACTTCTGTTCACCCCAACACATGCAACTTCTTCCTTGGCCAGCTTATTTGCCTGATATTTCGCCTATTGAGCACATGTAGGATTTGGTTGGTCGGCGTCTTGCTCATGATCCACGTCCTGCAGCTTCAAAAGAACTTTTGCTGTGGGTTCAATCAATATGGAATTTTCTTCCACAAGCAGACATTCAAAATCTGTTTGACTTCATGCCATGACGTTTAGCAGCATGTAGTGGCTACACCAAATACTGATTTTGGACACTTAATATTGTTTTTTTTTGCTTTGGAAGTTTCATCATTTATTTGTATTAGGGGTTTGCAATCCTGTGCTATGTTTTCAATCCCGGGATTTCGGAATTATATCCATATCCCGGGATGGGTCCTGGGATTATGACTGAACTACTTCTGAAAAATACTTGCACATTAGCGTGGTTGAAATTATATAATGAAACTGAAAACATAAGTAAATTGTTTTAATATTATTTATTGAAACAAATCAAAAGAAAACTTAATTTATGATAAAAAATAGTACATAATGAATTCACTACAAATTGACCCATTTGAATTAAAAATCGATATGTTCCGAGATTTTTCAAAATCTTATTGTAAATTTAAAACAATAAAAAGCCCCCACACTTTTTTCATTGCAACACTATTTCTTTATGTTAATTATATTTAGAATTGATAACTGCATGTTAAGACATTCTAAGGAAGCAGATTTTTCAAAATTAAAATTATGAAGTTTAAATAAACCTTTTTTCTGACGAGCTCACATACACCTGTTCACAGCACGTACAAATAGAATGGATTTACATTAATTTTAATCTAAAATATTTTTCTACTTATACAACTCTCATAGAAAAATATATACTTTCCTTTTTTTTATTAAATCTTATTAACATACAACACTAGAAGTTAATCATAATAACTCTAAAATTGACCCTAATAAAAATACTTAAATACAGGCTTCAATTTTAAAAAATAATAATAAATGCATTGTATATATATTTCACAGTCCAATAAAATTTTGTCTTTAAGCTTCCTCAAAAAATGTCTTCTCGAAATATTTTTAACAGCATTTAAATATTAATACATGGAATCTAATTTGAAAATATATTTATAATGACAAAATAATATTACTAAATTTATCTCTGTATATTAAAAAAAGAAAACATTGAATAACTCACCTATAAATGAGTTAATTTACAAATTTTAAATATTCAGAAAGAATTTTGAAGAAATGCCTTTTCGATGGCTCCAAACAACAATAACAGCTTATAAGAATTTATTTATAAAAACAAAATAATAGTACTCTCATTTAATATATATATATATAAGAGAAATCTAAAAAAACACATCTTTTTATATTGACTTAAACTGATAATTTAGAAAAATGATTCCTGATTGATTATTCAGAAAAGTAAAATCAAAATTTATTATAAACACATCAAACAAATGAGTCATTTTTTTATTACTGGGGAGTAGCCATGAATGTTGCACAATGTCTCGTTTCGAAAGTAGAAGCTCTCTATATAAATTTTAATGAGAAAAAAACTTCAAAACATAATTTGGAAAAAAATTAAACCCCGGGATTTGAAGAAACACTGGGATCCTGGGGCTGTAAACCCTAACTTAAATAGAATTTCCTTAAATGAGAGGTAAATACATAAGGTCCATATTAAAAGTGACATGTACCAACATTAATTGTGCCTTATTCAAAGTGCATCTTACTGGAGGTACTACAGTATTTGTATATTAATTTATATCTTAAAAATACAGCATAATTCAAAATTAAAAACATAATTACCTGTTGCTCTTTCATACAAGCTAAATGTAAGGATTGATTTGGACTAACTTTAGCAGGCCAATGTATTCGAAAATGAGTCTGTTGATGGTAGAGATCGCAAAAATTCATTTGAATCTCAAGAAACTTCACTCAAGAGTAAAATATAATTCATTGGCTGGATGACCAGAGTAACTAGCTCTTTCAAACTTTATCCTCTTATTGTTAGGATTGTGAGTGACTGTAATGTTATGATTCTTGCGCTTTGTTAATTAATAATACTAAAAATGTATAATAAACTTTGAATAAATTATAAAAATAAGACTTTAAAAATTATAGAATGCATTAAGTGCTTGAGAAAAATAACTTCAAAATCAGTGCAAGCACAAAAATGAGAGCAGATTCAGAAGAGTAAAATAAAATATCCGTAGCTAGATATCTTGTAAAAATTCTAATTGCCTTTGTCACCCTGCAGGTGGGAAAAATGTCCGTTTTCCAACCCACTCGCGATGGGGAGAAAGTTACAGAAGGAAATAAGAGAAAACATATCAATTTCGCTGTTTAACGTACACACCCGCCAAGGTCCAACATATAAGAAAACTGACATAAACCTATGCAGTACAAAATAAGTAAATAAGATACATTAAATTTAATACCAGTTTCACAATACTTTGAAAAAAAAATTCGAAATTTAATTCAGACAAAAATTAAATCCCAGTATTAGTTATTTTAATAACAGGATTTCGGGATCCCAGGGCTGCAAACCCTATTTTGTACTAATACAAGTCGTTTTTGCATTAAATTTCATTTAATTCTGATGATTCCTTCATGGTGTTGCGTTTTTTTACAAACAGCAGTATATGTGTGTGTATGTATGTATGTGTGTGTATGTATGTATGTATGTGTGTGTGTGTACATATGTATATAAACTATTATCAACGAGTTTAAAGGTTTGCTACAAGCAACTGTCTAGCTAATTTATATTTACATTATTTGTTTATATAGTTATTATCATCTTTTGCAAGCAAGTCAATCTTAAACTTAACACTAATTTTTATCCTGTATACTTGAATTTAATACAGACAAATAATAACGTTGAAGCAAATTTTTTTGATATAGTAATTAAATTAAAAGAAAATGTTATAATTACTAATATTTATAACAAAATAGATGAAATTCAATATTGTATTATTCAAAAGTACCTCATTAGGAGAGTAATGCACATGTTTTTAATATTCAGAAATAATGACATATAACAGAAGAAATTTCTTGTTTAAAAAAATCAAAAAAATATATAAACCTTTAATTAAATATTGTTTAATTTAAAAATACCCAATTAATTTTATTAATAGTTATTTGTATAATAAAATTATAAACAGTAAGGATTAAATTCCTTAAAATGTTAATAGTTTATTATAAATTTATCATTCTTCCTAGACATAGTTACCTGCATATTCAAATTTTAGATAAGATTACTTATTCACTTGGTTTTATTTTAACTATAGTAATTTTTTTAAAAATATTTAAATACACTTGTAATCCTAGTGTCCTTCAAATAATTGGAATTGTTTTTACATACTATTTGGTTATTTTATTTCTATTAATTTCATTCTTTTGCTAAGTGCTACTATTCAGCCAATTCCATGCTTTGAATTTGTATTTAGGTCCAGAATCTGGCAATAACTTTTATTGTACTCAGATTCAGCACGGGATATGCATTTTTGAATGCATATTTCGATTATCTACTTTTATCTTGTAACGGTTTTAGAAATTCTATCCGTTATTTTCAATAGGATTTCGCTCAGTTTTAAGAGAAAGGGGGTAGGTATGATTGGCCAGAAAACATGTTAAACCCTACTTTTACATAAATTATTTAATATGTGAGAGCTGTCCTAAATCAGCAATGTTTAAATACTTGCAGGATCCTGAAAAATATTTCATCAATGTTATTTTTATAAATTCTAATATCTGTCTTTTATTCCAATTTGTTTTTGTTTCAGCTATAGTGTTTTAATGATTCATGTCTTTATAGTTGAATATTATATATGTACACACACATATGAAATGCCTTTCATCAAGATTTGTTTTCTTGAATATTATATGTATGTTGTCAGGGCATACTTGAGGAGGCTTGGTACTTTTGAATACACATTTATTGTTGTAGGACACACACATTTCATGTAAGTTTTTTTTTACTCTTATACAAACACACACAAAACAGTTAACACAAAGGATTTACAAAGATGGATACACAATTATAGCAACGATATAAACAAGTGTCAACCATGTACTTGAGAATGAGAGCTTTTATATGAAGCAGCAACTGGAAGTTACAAAATCCACATGACTTCCATGGACAGAACTTGTAATTGGTGGAAAGATGTTGTATGGGGTGATTCTTATGGAAGCTTATTTTAAAAATCCAGAGCTGTTAATTTTTAAGAGATAAATTTACAGTTATTCTTGTTAGGCAGGTAGCTAATAATTTATTACATGAGTCCTCAAGGGTAAGGACCATTATAAATGAATGATTAAGGGGAAGTTAAATTAAATGGAATTATTAATATATGCAGGTGGACCATGATTTAATGAATTCATTGGGATCGAGCATTTTGTTTATTAGTTCGGGATTATTCGTTATACAGGGATCTAAGCAAAATACAATTTTTTCGCACTTACATTTTCGGAAATTTATAAGCAACTACACAAATTAAAGTTAGAAATAACACACTCTTTATGCAACAGCTAAAAGTACTATTAATAAATTCTTATGCATTACTTAACTGGAAATTTCAAAATACTGACTAGTCTATCTTTTTGATTCCTCACTCAAAAGTTTTTCGAATTTATGCAGAGAAGAAAATACTGCATCATTTACATCCTGTTTCTTACGAGAGAATTATGTTCTCATTGTTTCCAAACAATATAAAATATAAGAAAATGTTACAGTTTTCATGTTAATTTCATTATCAATTTCTATTTATATTGCTATTCATTTGCTCTGACAGATCAGTATGTATAAAATAGTTTGTTTAACCTGAAAATGTTTAAGACACAAAATATCGATTAACATGAAATAATACAATGGTTCTGACAAACTGCTATGTATTTTTTTCTTTTAACACGAAGCAAAAATAGCTTATGAAAAGATTTCCCTTCTGTGTCAATAAATAAAAAAAAAATTGGCATTTAAAGATACTGCCGATAGAAGTGAAAACTGAGAACTTTTAGTATTAAAATTTGAAATTTCATAATGTTTGAATTAAATTTATCAACATCAATCTGGTTTTCACATCTTTTGACACTCCGAGCAACAACTAAATGCATGTTTATATGGTTTTTTATTATTCAAATATATTACGGGCTGTACAAGATCATGACAAATTATAAATACAATTCAATTGAAACAACAATTAATATACAATCATAATATTTATGGATAGTATTTGTATTTACTTAAATTTCAATGTACTTGATTTTTAACATTATTTTAATTGTTTGCATCATTGTCATCATTAATTTCAACAATTCTTAGACTTTTTGTACTTTCAGTTATTTCTAAAAAAGATACAATAGGCTTATGGTAACTAAAGCAAAAAAGGAAAATGTTTGATTCAAATTTATCGATCGCGTAAAAACCACACCGATCGTCGTTTTATATTTTGTAGTACTGAGATTTCGATCATTGGACATATTTAAATTAAGTGTTTCATTTAGAAATTCAATTAGTGGTAGATTTTTATCATCTGCAAAGTTAATAATGAAGTCTCCACTTAAAATCATCGGTACATTATCATATTTTTCACCAAATCTTTTTTTGATTATTTCAGAACCTTTTGTATAAATCATCAAATTTTCGAATAAAAATTGTTGTATCTGCCTCATAGATTTTCCAGGCAAAATATAAACGGCAACCATTATTATGTATTGCTCATTCTCGGAATCGCAACGAGCAATGCACAGTATATGCGCATTGAACTTTTCACTAAATCCATTGAATTTCACTTATAAGATATACACAGCACTATACGTCAGCTGTATAGCTACAGATATACTGCTATAAGCATGTCGGTGGCGGGAACGCACGAGATTTCACCAATCCAAAAAGTGTTTAAGGCGAACAGCACACTGCACGTGCGCCAGTCAGAGCATGTCTGTGATGCCAACCCACAAGATTTTGCCCTAGCAAAAAGTGCCCAATGCCGCTAAAGAAGTTTTCACTTCAAAAATATGGAAAAACACCAGACACCTAATGCAATGTTTGAGAAAGTTTCTGTATTATTGAACTGTTCTACTTGTATCATCGAAAGAATTCGTTGCAGCAGAGGATAATGTGTGTACAGCCCCAAATATTGGCAGACAAACATTTTGGAATCTGTTTAAATCTCGGAAATCATTGAAACAGATTCCGGGGGCAAAAATGAAATGTAAAGACGTCATGAAAACTATGCGCAGTTGCTTTGATGCACATTCCAGTGGCGAAATAAATTTTTAAAAAATGAGCTACATCATAAGAATTATTGACAATTTGATGCTAAAAAAGGCAATACAAAGAATATCAGATTATTTTACAAAAACTTAATAAATGTTTTGGTTTTCAAAGAACTTAAAAAATTTTGTATTAAATTTCATTAAGCTCTTGCACAGATGTTTTTGTTTCATTGATTTTTATTAAATACTTGCAGAAATACGTATCTTTGTAAATAAAATGTGTATTGTAATAAGCTTTTTATTTTGTTGTATATATGTTTTCTGCAATATCCTTTAACATAAAAAAATATTTGTCCTCTCAGTTTCATGTAAAAAGATTTTCACTGTATAAATGTGGGGTTTAACATGTTTTCTGGCCAGCCAACTGTTAATGATACTGAACGAAATCCTTTTGAAAATAATGGATAAACTTTCTAAATCCATTTTACAAGAAAAGGTAACTTACCTAAAAATTGCATTCAAAAATGCATACCTTGCACTGAATCAGAGTACAATAAACAAGTTATTGCCAGTTTCTGGTCCCAGATACAAATGCAATTCTCCAAAAATTGCAAACTTCTGTAATGAATTTCATCAAAGAAGAAACGTTTAAAAATGCATTATTTAAAAGTAAAATAAAGTGAAAATGCACAATTTGCAGCAAATGAAAAGAGAATGCACTGCAAGATCCACAATGAAAAATACGGCCGTCAAATTTCTTATCCTGCTTCTAAATTTTGGTTTTGCTGTTACTTATATTGTATGATGGCCGAAATAAGCAAAATCTTAATCAGAAATGCACATTAAATAACAAAAGAATAAAGAAATAAAACCATTAGAAAACTAATAAACAGAATGTCCGAATTCAACAATACTCTTTGTCCATGAAAGCCAAATCCTCATATTTTAAAGATCCTAGTACTATGTATCCTAGTACTAACAAAAGGCTCTAACTATGTTGAAAAAGGGCAGCGAACGAAAGTTCCAATTTAGACAATGCAAAGTATGGAAATATTTAAGAAAAAATGGAATTAAAATTATCTGAAATTATTAGGTATACAGCCATAAATATAAACCAATAATAAATAAGATAATATGCATAATAATAAACTAATAATTTAAAATTACTAAGAAAAATAAAAATACTGAAATTTAGTATCAATGACAACTACAGAACCAAAGTAAAAAAATCGAGGTAACCATATTGTAATGTTATCGTCCAACTTGGTGATTGTCAGCAACTTGACATGTAAAGCACGTATATCAAATTAGTACCAATTTATCACTATTGAAAATTCTTTAAATCATTTCAAAAGGAAATTTCTTTTTAAAAATTATCTTGATCTTATATTTTTTGCACATTTTTGTAGGAAATTGTATTGTGGCGAAAGGGTGAACTCACTAGAAAAACTATTCAACAATCTACTCCAGCTGATAGCAAATAGAAATGCCCTTTTATGAATTCTGTTGTTGTGAATATATTCTACACTGTTCCATTATGAATTCTATGGACCAAATGGAAGTATTGAATGACATAGAATGTACAATTTTTCCTCTGACATCCGACAGCATAGGATACCTTTTGGGCTTTTCAGAAAATTTGGGAGTCCAATAAATCATTCCAATTTGGTATGTAAGTGGACATTGTATGTCAATGTAATATTTACCTTACTCACATATTTATGAAAAATTGTTTGTAATAATTCACCATATGAAGTTTCTAATTTACAAAAGCAGTTTGTACATGAGAAAACTGTTAATTTTTGTAATTTGTTTTGTAATTTTGAATATGTGAAAGAGAACAATCAAGTTTAATAAGGAAAATATGACTTTAAAAATATTGAATATTTTGTGTGTGTGTACTATGAATGTCTTCTAAATATTGTGCACCAAGTATACTAGTCCTTTTTTTTTATTATTAATTCAATTGTTTGATTTATAGTACATGATAGCTATTTTGGCTATTGATATGTTTTAAAAGAATCCAAAAATGGCTGGCATAATTTGTTTTAGGATAGTTAATCATCTGCTGTAAAGATTCAGATGGCATTATTTGACTTTAGTGTACATGGCTGATTTAAAATGTTCCCTTGTAATTTCAAATAAGCATCAAAAATTTATTTGGCCACACAATTATTTGCAAATGCTCAATTTAAGATATAAATATATACAAGGTACTTGTGTATTAGCATCACCGCTGCAAAATTGGTGCCACGCGAATCGCTCCTTGATATCAAGATGAAGATTTTAGCAAGTTTATATGAAATAAAATCAGTCAAACTTTGGTGGAAAATGGTACAATTCACATATTGCTAGTTTGGCTGCGGTGACGCTAATAAGTACAAATAAATATTATTGGCAAATACTCAATTTATCAGATATTTCCAACCATTTTATCCTAATATTTCTATTAATTATGTAAAACTTTTTATGAAAATATTTCTATGATAATTCTACAAAAATTTAAAGTTAACGTGGGTTATTTAATAATTTTCTTGTGATTTAAATTGAAGTTTCTTTGGCCACTGTTTTGTACAAATACTCAATTCTACATTTAAATATTTCCATTTTTTTTTCGTATTGAACTTTCTACATCGTAGAGAGAGAGAGAGCATTTTTTTTTTCATCGTTAGAATCATAGTATTTTGCTTTTGTTTCTAAATTCTGAAATAAATTAGTTTGCTTTTGCAATAATTTTTTTAATGATTCATTCATAACGTTTCCTTTTATTTATCTTTTAATTCTCATTTTTGCTTTGTGACTTAACTAGTGAAATAATTATGCCAAAGGACTTTTTCATTATTCCCAAAGGTAAACACTGTAATTTTGTATTGTCATAAAACATTATAATTGTTATTTCAAATCACTGCTTTTTGCATGCCTGATACAAAAAATCCTGTTTGAGTTTCTGTAATGTAAAATGTGTAGGTTTGAACAGCATTCTTATTATAAAAAAATGTTTTGAAATATGATGTATTTTTCTCTGATGAAATCTTTAACTTTTTTACCCCTGAAATAAGAAATTTTTGGTTTTTACTAATTATAATTATTTTTAATTCATCACTGTTATTGTTTTAATAGTTTTCTTTGGGGTAGAAGTATTAATCTTTTAAAATTGAGGAAGTTTTACAATATCTACATTTAAATCATATGGTATTTGTAAATCATGCTTTTTCATTCATGTATGTTAAACTTTATATATATATATATTTGTCCCTTAATTATTTTTAGGTAGGTTGATTTCCTTAGTGTTTTATTGTCCTATAAGATTGGTTATTTTTATGAAGATTTACAGTTGCCATTATGCAAATTTCTGAACAGTTTGATTTTTTGTACAATGCTTAATTTTTAAATGTGGATTTTGAAATTGTAGAAAATGTTTTAAATAGTGTAAACCAGTTAAAGAAAGCTATTTGGAGACGTGTTAATTTATTATGTAAATGTTAAAATTGTTAATTAAATTTAGGCTGTCATGTTGCATATTTGTCAGTTTCTTCAATATTATTGCTAAATTTCCTTTTTGTTTTATGCTGTAATCAGTAAAATTTCCTGTAATTAGATTTTAATATAAATTTAAAGTAGAACAAATGAGAATACTCTTTCAAGTGCTGTATTTTAGTGTTATTTTTCATTTATTTGCAGGTTTCTTTCCTCACATTGTAAAATAAATGAAGAAAATAAATTTAAAATTATTTATGTACTTCACCATTTTCTTTTTCTGGAATATCTGGATTCTGATTTTACATTTGTTGTGAAATATTATTCAATTTATAAGGTTTTTTGGAGCAGGGGTACCCAACCTTTTTTCCAGTCGGGCAGATGACAGGTATTTCACTCAGGCCACACCATGAGGATAATGTAAACAACATTAAGACTAAAACAACATTAGACAAAGCAAAATTAATCAAAATATTAAAACTTTCTTTTGCTGTAGTATTATATTAAAGTTTCTATCAAACACACACACAAGAAATATTTACTTTTATACATCCTTTAATTCATTATGGGTTTAATGATGCTATAGTTTTATTTAAGTTACTTTCGATTTCCTTTCATCTATGAACCAAGCATCTTGTTTAAATTCTACTATAAAAAAAGTAAATTGTGATAGCAAAATTGATGGATTTGATTGTTTGAATGATAGAATTTCCCACTAAATTTTAAGTTCATTGTTCCTAAATAATTGAATTTCTTAGTGCAATAGACCATGACCCCGGGCCCCTCAGAAAAGGCCAGCGGGCCGCATATGACCCGCAGGTTGAGTAACTCTGGTTTAGAGCTATTAATTATGTTATTAAAAAACACATTTAATGAATTGTAAGTGGATTTGTCACTTAATTACTAGCTTGCAAAATTCAGTGACATTTGTGTATTAACTGTAAAACATTTTCTACTTAACTTGAAAGAAAATAACTGAGATTGAGCTTAGTTGCTAACTATAACTGCCACGTTGTGTGAAAGAATTATAATGAAGTATATATATCACTTTCTCATTCATGAGAAAGTGATATACATACTTCAAAGGGAATATTGTTTCCACAGTGTTGGCTGAATTGTGAAATTGATCTATATTCATTCCTTAGTTTTGCAACTGTTTAGCGAGCAATTTTTTTTAATAACGGATTTTATAGTCTTATGACATTTATTTTAGTTCTGATTACTGCTTTAAGTTGCAGTTAAACTTGGAACTGTGTAAACATTTTTAGAACCATTTGTGTTCCCATAATACAAATTGCTGCGTTTAAGTAGGTGATTTAGATCAATGTCAGCAAAATAAAATTCATTATATTCCAGTGTTTAGAGACCTTTTATAATGCAGGTGTTAAATCATAAATGTTCTCCTCAATCATTTGACTGTGGTTTAAATTTGAGGATTAATTTCAGATTCTTGTTTAACCTCTAGTGATGTTAATTCAAACAAACCATCTCAGGAGATTCAATTTTGTTTCCATCGGATTTTGAAAATTAATTTTAACCAATTTCTGAAAAATTACCAATTTTTTAGTATAAGTTTGAATACATTTAAAATTGAAAAATGTGTATTGTTTGAAAACTTATAATTTCATAAAATTTATTTTGATGCCTTGAGTTATTAATGTATTTATGACTAGCTGAAATACACGTTCTCACCGCACAGGTTAAATTTTAAAATAAATAAAATTCATCTTTTTTGTAAACATAATATATCTTAGAGGGTAGAGCCATATCAGAGCAGTGTATCCGAAAGTTAAAAATAATTTTTTAATGAGTGTTCACATTGCAATTTGGCTTCACAGTAAAGAATGATTTCAGTAAAACATATATTTGAATGCAAGAGAGAAAATTAACATGCTAAAAAGGTAAATAGAAATGAAAGAATGGAAGTATAAATAAAAATTATAACAGAAAAGTAATAACAGTAGCATGTTTCTGCTATGGGAACTATGAGTGAAATAACCTGAAATAAATAAACCAAAAGAAAAAATTATGTGAAACCATTTCACTAAAATATTAAATCATAAATAACATATATTAAGAAGTCTTCAACTGGGAAAAAATTAGTACAATTTAAAATTTTAAAAAATAGATAAAATAAGCCTACATTGCAATAAACCATTAAATTAAATTTTCTGTAGCATTAAATTAATATTACATGAAGAATAGATGGAAGACTATCTAACATCTACATTACATTTAATATAAAATTTAGATGTAATACAATAGTGGAAAAATTAAATTAGTTTTTTTTTTTTTTTTTGGTTCTTTCTATCTAAAACAGACTTGCATTGAAAAAAAAAATCATAATGAACCTAATGAGAGAAATAATAAACCTTGTTGCAAAAAAATTAATTTTGTAAACAATACTTTTTTGTAATATTTTAATTAAAAATATTTGTTATTCTGTTGCAAAGAACAAACAAATGAGGGAAATATAATGATAAATAATAAAAGTAATAATTGAAATATATATATGAACAGTATCGTATGTACAAAGTACATGATCTTCATAAAACTAAATGAGGAACATATGATCAGAAGCAAAGTTAAACCGTGAGATGTAAAATCACATTAACATTGAATTTTACAGAAATCAAAAGAGAAATATGAGAAAATTGTATCAAGCTGCATCTTTTTTCCTCAAACTCTTTTGAATCACAAATGGTATAAATAGATTTATATAATTGAAGATTGTCAAAAGCAAAATTGATGCCATGTGACAAAAAAATCTGATCAGCACCTGATCCGTTTTCCTATAATGATGAGAATATAGTATTTGCTGATGAAGGAAGAAAAGCAATAATCTTTTTTTAAAAAAATGTCACAAAAATGTACATGTATAAAATCATTGTCGGAAGGAAAGTTAAACCATGATGCCACATGGCAAATTCCATTAACTCTGAATTTTAAAGGACAAAAGAAAATTACTTTGTTATGCATTCAATCCCATCCATAGTTTCAGTGAAGATCTTCTTGATGAATAAAGTTAACCATCTTTCCATGAGAACAAAAGATGAGTACCGGTTACAAAAACTAGGAGGTCAAAAAAAACAACATGTAGAAAATATGTCAAAATCTGGTTAGTAATAATCTGGTTAGACATAAATGGAAGGTAGTTTTTTCCCCAAATACATTGCCAATCCGTTAATAGCAATTAGTACTGTTTTCTTTTTGTTATACTGCTAGCTAGGATTTCTATTTTATTGTTACAATAAGTGAGATTTAGAATTTGTTGATGAACAAAGAAAAACAATATTTTTTCTAACAGAAAGAAACTTTGTAATAGATGCTTATTTTTTTTTTAACATAATAAAAGTAGGCAAGAAGTGAATGTAATTTCATTGTCTAAAAAAAATTCACTGATATTTGTGTTGCTAAATAAGAAACTATCAGTACTTGCATATTGGCATCACCACAGCCAAATTGGTGCTTGGCGAATTGTGCCATTTTCTGCCAAAATCTGACCAATTGGTTTTTTATATAAAATAGGTTAGGGGGGGGGGAATCATCGTTGTTTTGGTGTCAACTAACTAACTAAAATTAGAATTTTCGGGTCTACAGCGCGTAGCGCTTTTACCCAGTGTGAGGAGAATAGAAAATCCATGTACGAAAAATAAAAAATCAAGTAACCCCCGGCGTGGGGGGCAGAGGAACTGGCTCCGAGGTGGCCGCGCAGGGCGGACGAACCGGGGAGGAAGCGCAAGGAAGGAAAACGATCACCTAGCAAAAAAAGAGGAGGCAACCAATATGAGCGGGCGGGCAGTGAGTTCACCACTGAGTCAGTTCTGACGCAGAAGAGCAATTGATGTTGTAATGTAAAAATTAGTGAAAAATGTAGAAATTAAGTGCAAAAAGTAAAAAGACTACAAGAAAAACCTGAGAGTTGTGTGAGTTTTAAGATTTAGATTTTAGTTTGCAGTATGGACAGCATTTGTCCCCACTGAAGCATCATTTGTGCCATCTGAGACATCAAACTTGCTGTGTCAATAGTATCATGTTGTGTGTTCTTCTTAACTGCACCTGAGTACAGTTGTTGTGGTGGTGTGGTGTTCTGGGCGCGTGCGCCGGTATTCACCTGTCGGACATGTGGTACCTGTTGCTTCTTCTTGTTTGTGTTGTTATGGGGATTTTTGGGGCATCCTGAATAATTTGCAGGGTGAGGACCACTGCAATTTGCACATTTAGCTGGGGTTTTAATGGACTTTTTACATTCAGAGGTGAGATGACCCCCTGAACATTTAAGACATCTAGGTGCTCTATTACAAAACCTAGAGTGGTGGAAAAACTCCTGGCATCGATAGCACTGAGGAGGCATTTTAGATTGATTTAGAGGCTCAGGCTTAACTCTAAAAGAACCAACGTGTGTGATATTGAAAATGCCCGTGTTAACCGGGCACCTAGGGAGGGTTACCAGAAAAAGTGGCATGTTTGCTTGGGTTTTCTTGTTTTTCAACAAGGTGACGTGGCTGGGATTAAACCCGAAGCCACGGAGTTCCTGAATGAGATCGTCGTGAATTAAAATCAGTGGGTAACCCTCTGATCACGCATTTAAGTTGTTTGTTGTGGTCCATCTTAAAAGTGTGCGACCGCAACTTATGTTCCGCTATATAAGATTGGAGCTCTCTATGCTCAATGATTGTCTTAGGGAAAATGCGGAGCTTCCCGTTTTCGAAACGCCCCTCGAGTGGCTGACCAGTGTGTTTACCTAATTGTTCGAGTAGCTCGGTTGAGTTATTGCCGGCGTCTATGACAATGGTGGCAACTCGTTTCTTGTTGGTGACTAAGGTGAATTCACCCTCATCTAACTTTGAAGGAGCGTCGCCGATTTCGGCTGAGCCCGGCAAGCCAGAAATGGCTGCGGGGGTGACGTCCTTCTGTGTCACGTGTTTCTCCGAGCTATCGTCGGAAAAGTCAGATTCTTCCATAAGCGAGTTTTCGCTTTCTGAAAGAGTGGAAATGGGTGGGGGGAGCGATTGCTCCGAACGTGATTTCTTCCCTCGACCGCCCGACGTGGGTGAAACGGTCGCACGCTTAAGTTTTCTGCGTTGTTTAGGCTTACGAGCCGAAGCAGCAGTGGGAACATGTTTAGGCTTAGAAGCCGAAGTAGCAGTGGGAGCA
Source organism: Trichonephila clavata (assembly GCA_019973975.1). Taxonomy (NCBI): domain Eukaryota; kingdom Metazoa; phylum Arthropoda; class Arachnida; order Araneae; family Nephilidae; genus Trichonephila; species Trichonephila clavata. The sequence continues at coordinate 25,324 of BMAO01017977.1, forward strand.
TGGTTAGGCTTAGTAACCGAAGCAGCAAGTATTTCGTTAAGCTGCTCAAGCTTAACGAATCGGTCACTGAATTCACGATACATAAGATCGTTAGCTTTCCTAGAGCATCTATATGCTGCCCATTGGACCTCATTAACAGCCTTAAGACTCTCAGGCGTGTCTGTGTCATAGAGTTGGAGGGTGCGAATAATTTCCTCAAGGGAATCGCACAACTCCTCGCAATCGTCACTCGTTTTGCATGAATTAAACCGTATCTCTGCTCTAACGGCGTCAAAACAAAAAGGCTCAGTAGTAAATAAATTACTTACCTCTGCCGACGCTACATCTGTCCTGGAAACGGACATATCCAAAAGAGTAATCCAATGTGTTTGTCAAAAGACAAGAAGTGCACGTGGAACACGAACACAGTATCACAAGAATGTGAAAACTCCGAAAAAATCGGAGAATCACAAAAATATCGCAGACGAAGAAGAACTGTAGAAATGTAGAACAGGAACCAGGCCGTAAAATCACCGAAAAACCATATACCAGCTCGATTAAAAGAGATGGAGATAGAATTCGGGTAATGCTTGACTGAAAGAAGGGGCACGGACGAGGACAGAGAATCCGCGTGTGGAACCTACGGTAACTGGAAGCAGAATGAATTTTTGGTGTCAAGGTGTGATTCACATGAGACCAATTTTTCTGTGGTGACACTAACACATAAGTACCTCATTATCTAACCTTCTGTTTACAAAAAGCTTCACAAATCATTTTTTGCTTAAAAACTAACTTTTGATTCACAGTATCACAATTAACTATGACCACAATAAGCAAGAAAATTACAGTTCTGAAAATAAACAAATATAAAACTGAGCAACATTAAAATGGAAAATATAGCATTAATTTAAATTAAATGGTTAACTAAAACAAAAAAAAATTAAGCCCTAACCTAGTTTTGACAGAAAATCTTAAAAAAATTTAAACTATTTTATTCATGTTTAAATTTGTTATATTAAGTAAATAAGCATAAATATGAAGTAACCTAGCATATATATATAAGAAATTATAACATCAATTCAAAGCAAAAAGCAACTTTAAATAGATAACTGATTTTGATGAAACTACCATAAACAGCCCAGAAACATGTCCGAAAATCTTGCACGTAAATAAAAATTCGTATTTTTATGTTTTTCCATCACCACAGTCAAATTGGCACCACGCGAATCATGCTATATCCCACCAAAATCTTACTGATATTTTTTTTCATATAAAACGTAAAAATCTTTGTTTTGAAATTAAAGTGTTTTGCATTGCATTGGCTGTGGTGACGCTATTATAGGTACCTAAAATTCTAACTTAAATCACGATATTGACACACACAATCTGATAAAATCCCAATTAGTTTGAATTGAGTGCCATTTTTTTTTTTGTTATTGGCTAAATTTTTGCACTATTTTGCTACACGGATGAAACATGGAATTAGCGAATAAAAGAAGAAAAGCACAATAGCCTTTTTTAGACCAAATTGTCATGGTATTAGAATGGAAGTAGGTAAGGACGTACCGCTAAAGTGTACTGATATTCAGGCAATGATTTAGTTCCAAGCTTTACTTACTTTGGGGCCGACTACCTTCTGTTGTTATATTAACATCAGCTGAATTGTAGCCCAAACACAATTATTGATTGATTGATAATACCAACAACATTCAGGTTAGTGAGAAAAAGGAAAAGCAACCGCACATACCCAAGGTACTTACAACTCTTTAGTACCAAAATATGTACGAATGTTTTTGCATTGTTAACTCTTTAAAAATAACAAAGTTAATAAACAACACGGGGGAAGCAAAAAGTTTTCAGATACAGCATAAAGGTTTAAAGAGTGTAATCAGGCTTTTTTTATGCTCATAGTACAGCTAAGATTAATCAGCATAAAATGAAATAGAACGTTTTGTTGAAAATAAATAGCTTTAAGAGTGGCCAGCACAATAAAAATAGTAGCTTTAAAAAAATTAGACCTTGCAAGATGGAAAGTTGTTCCATCGCGCAATCAACATGCATTATTACAAACCACAAAAGTATGTAAGAAATAATCAAACAAATTTACACAAATTTAATGCAGTGGCTAGACTTTAGTACCACCCATTCACGTTGGCGGGCTACAACCCATTTGATGTTGATATCACGACACAAGTTTGTCGGCGCCAAAGTTAAGCTTAGAACTAAATCATCACCTGAATATCAGTAAACTTTAACGGTACATCCTGCCCACTTCCATACATATAGAAGGACCATTTAGGCTAAAAAAGTTGTTCTTTGTTTGAAATTACGGAAAAGGATAAAATAAATACAATAAAACACGATTCACATTGGACATATAAAATCTACCGACAAACAAATGTAAAAATGTTGTACCGAAAAACAAATGTAATTCCACCTCAGAGTTAAAAAAAAATTAAAAAATACAACCATAAATTAATATATTTGCAATAAAATGTGCTGAAATCCCCCCCCCCCCCAACTGCTCGAAACATTTATTCTCGCAAAGTTAAGACTCAACAGGTCTGATGACGTCATACCTCCATTTAGCTGAAAAATTGCTTAAAAATTGAATTTTAAAGAAATAGTCAATTTTGAAAAACCCTCTTTTTGAGGTTGATAGCATAACAACCTACAGCATTTACATGCCAAGTTTTACACTTGTGGGTTGCTTAATTTCGCTGAAACACGCAAACTCTTCTCTGATTAGTACAGATTTAGCTTAAAAATTGAATTCTGGGTTGCATGTTGATCTATTTTAAATATTTTAAGACATTTTTCTAATTGTGTGTATGGAATGAGGTTCCCCCAAAATACATCTTAGTTCTAAGAGTTCCTTGAATTGAAAAAGTTTGAAGACCACTGCTTTAAGGGATACAATTGCTTAAAATCTTTGGTGCCATTTCCCCGCATTCCAAAAATTCTATATACATATCGCTAACCCTTTTCATTTTTTGAAGGCATTTTCTCTTTATTTTTGAATTTCTAGACTACTCATGTTTTTATATATATTAAGGGTCGAATATATAGAGTACAACATTGTAATAAAATTAATCAGAGTGGGGAAGAAAAATATTAAACTGTTTTTATAAACATATCGGTATTAATTTTCTAAAAAGTTAAATCCTTTTTTGGATTTAATAATTTAGTTAGTTGCTGCACATCTTTCACTTCATTTGTGTTCCATGCCGGTTTATACATTGGGGGAGTGAGTGATTTGGGGTTTATTGGCGCAAGAGCCGATTTCGGCTATACTGCGCCAAACATTTGTTTTAATATCTGTGGTCTAGACGGGAAGAGAGAAATGAATTGAAAGACAAGAAAGAGGGTCGAAAATAGAGAAAGATCACTAGGGTACCCCGGGTTCGTGAAGTCCGTGTTTACCAAAGACAGTAAACCCCGTGGGAAAAGGAAAAGATCACTAGGGCACCTCGGGATTGTGACACCCGTACTCACCTAAAAGAAGGTGAGCCCCCTGAGGGGGTTTATCCATTGGGTGCCCAGGGTCCCAGATAGGCTGGACTTGAACAAATTTTCTGTTTATAAATTTCGATCCGCCAGTGCCAAGGGACCTGTAAATCTTCAGCGCCCAGGGCCCGAAATGAGCTTAAATCGGCTCTGTTTGTGGTCAAGATTTTCGTTGGAACATGAGAATTTAATTGGTCCATAAAATTTTGTTCTAGAAGATGTATTTGCCAGATATTTGAGTTATCAGTTTTTAAATACATCTGTATAGGCATCAGAGATACTGAACTTTCATCAATGCATAAATCAGATACCATTTTATGAAAGTTAAGATACACCTTCCAAATCTATGTTTATAGGATTTTGATTTGTGCTGAACACAATCTATTTTTCAGCCCATAATGGGTTGAACACAATTTTTTAGCATATGTTTTATTCAAGTGCAATTTTTTAAAATTCTTTTATAATAATATGAAATTTAAAAATTACGATTATTTTTTGGTTGTGTATTGTGCTGAAATGTAGAAAAGTAAGCATCTACAACTATTGTTATCATAGTATTTGATATTAAAAGCTTTTAAGTGTCCAATAGAAACTGATTTGGCTTTTTAAACTTGCTCCATAAAATTTTTCAAGAAAACGTGTTTTCCCTTTGATTTGAGTACAATTGAAAGATCGACATACTTTTAAAGTTTTTTTCGTTCAATGAAAAACAAATACGAAGGAAAAACCATTCGTTTAAGTAAAATATTAAAAGAGTAAATTAGGTAATGAGTCTGTTTATTTTGCACTGAAACCTTTACGGTGATTTAATTAAGATTAATACACTGCTTAGAAAAATTAGGGGAGTACAAAGTTTTAACGAAATTACGCAAATATTTCTTTTGATAACTGACTTTTAAAATAAAACATCCAGTCTAAATCAGGTTTACTCAAACTATTTTCTACCCCAGCCATATGCACATGATAGATATTTCCCATGGGTCGCAATAAGAGGATTAATAAGGGGGGAGGTGTCATAAGACTAAGGGTACAGAAAAAAAAGTGGAAAATTGATCAAAATCTTGAAAAAAAAATTCGCCTTCAATTTTTTAATACTATATTAGCCTCTATCAAACGCATACACAAAAAAATTGGTTTTGAGCATTTTTATTTTTAGTTATAGTTAAGTTTTATTAGTTATAGCTTCAAATTTTTTTGATCCACGACCAGGCCTCTATATGTTTACATTCTGTTGTTTTTTTCATACAAAATTGTCATGTATTTTAAAATTTTTATTTATTTTTTGATAAAATCTCACTTATTTTAATTTCCAATATTAATTGATAGGGTGCAGTATGGCAGCAGATGTTTTTAACTGCATTCAAGTTTTAACAGCTAAAATCAATATTATTTGATTATAATTCATTAGTTGTTTGTAATTTAAAACCACCAACCGTCAATTGAACTTTTAATCCCTAAGCAAAGTCATCAAAAGTTTTTACTGAGAGAATTTAATTAATTTTTTACATCCAAGCTATATTGCCATATGGACTGCTTTCAAATATTGGTTACGGAAGCAGAAAAATATTTCTTTTTACTAATAGTTGATCCGTATTAAAGAGATTCCAAAATATCAATAAAAAAAATAGAATATAGTAGCTTTGAATTTAAGTTTCACTCAGCAGAAATTCTCAAAATTGTTTAATCAATTACATTCATTTGGGTAACTGCACACAAATTGAGATTTATGAAGAAGTTGTTAAGTTAGCTAAAGCTCCTTCAGATTCTTGGAATATTATCACTTGGATTTCAGGAGAAGATCTCCAATACTATATAAAAAGACGGTATAAAAGCAAAAATGAAAAATAAAGAGCATGATATAAAAATTTTAATTATAGTTCTCCTTCTTGTGTATGTCATAACTGGAACACTCAAGCGGTAAACAATAGATTTACACAAGGTTCAGTTAATAAGATACCATCTCTCTAAAATGTTAGCATTACATGATTTATATTCATTTTAACTAGTTGATTTTCCACTGTGTGTGTTATGGTCACAAGCTCGTGATCGGCGTTTCATAAATTCAAGCCTTAGCGCCACTGAAGATCCATCGTGTAATAGGGCTGATCTGTCGCAGCTCTAATTTCTCCCATGGTGTGGTATTTTGGAGTAGTGGGTGCCAACCTCTTCACTTGAACTATGGATCAGAATCAAGGCCGGATCTACGTATGGGCTGCAGCCCAGGGCCCCCGGGTTCTAGAAGGCCTCGTTCCCCGTTGAAGATAACAAACGGAAAAGGTGCTTACAATCAAAATATTAATACAATAATAAACCAGTAACAAAATTAAAATCAAAAATAAAACATCCTAAATACCATATCAAATTTATTTTCGAGAGCAAGAGCAATTTACTTTCTTCTTCCGTTCTACCACCGAATACGCAGAAATTAATGATTATTAATTTCAAAAATCATCTATATATTTTATGTAAATACCTTAATAAAAAAAAATTAAAATATATATAGTATGCTGGTGATTTTTTATTAGAAACTATGCTATATTTAAATGTTTAAACCTCAAGGGAATTTTTCCCCCTCATGACTAGAGACAGCCTGTGAGGTCTATAAACAACGGTTTTCATCTAATTGCTAGTGGCCAAGGTAATGGACTCACATGGCAGGCATGTCATGAGTTCGAAACTAGGGCCGCCCCTCCGTGTAGGGGCGCGATGCATGCTAAATCTGTCTACAGCTCAAACGTTCTCCCGTTGGTGTGATAGTTAGGAGAGGGGGGAGGGCAGCTTAGGTGTCGTCCTCGTCACTCGACCATGGTTCAAAATTACAAGGTCCATCGCCAAAAGCTCTCGTGTAACTGAACAGTGCGACGTATATTCATTCACTCACTATTCATCTAATTGCTGAGAAATTAATTTGCCTCATCGAGAACCAATATTTACATATATTTAACTGAATGAAAACCACTGTTGCTATATCGCGCAGGCTAAATTATTTGAGAGAATTCCTTTTCAAGTAGGGTTTTAGCAAAAATATCGATTTTACAAAAAAATCCTAATGTGATGGGAAAAAATGTAGGTCATTATCGAAATCAGAACACTAAATAATATAAAAATCACTGAAAACCTCTTTTGTACTTTTCCAAAACTTTAATTTTATAGTCCTGCGTAATTGATAGACAGAGACTCTATCACAGAGCGGCGCCGATGAGCATAGAGCCTTTATACAAACGAAGTGGCACTCTTTCTATAGACATTTATTTTTGTGTAATAATAATTCGAAGTTACATTATTATACTGAATTGGTGCTGTCTCCCATGCATAATACCTGAAATTAAAAGATACTTAGGTGCCTGTTTATTGGTTTCAAGTAAAAAGTATAGATATAAGTACAAATACACATTTCTAAATTATTTAAGTTGGTAGACAAAGGAAGATTAGGATTTTTCACGTAGGTTCGTGGCCTAAATCGCAAAGTAATAATTTTATTGATTATATCCTTTCACATGAAATGAGTTATTTTCAAAATAAAGATCCAAACCGTATATATTCTGTTTCACTAAGAGAATATAAAGAACAAAAGAGATCATTTTCTATAATAATCATTTCATTAAAAAACTTAAAAATGGCCAAATGCTGGAAAGATCTTGGCTTTGTTACTCAACTAGTATTAGTAGTGTTTTTTGCTTGACCTGCAAACTTTTTTCTAAAATAAATTCTTAATACACAACCGGCTTTTCTGATTCTAAACACTTAACAAGTTGTTTAGAAAATCATGAAAACTCTACTGAACATAAAAGTTCAATGTTAGTTTGGTTGACACGGAAAGAAAATAAGTCTGTTTATATGTTTGTTTTTACGGGAACAACTAAGAAAAGATACAGTATATTACCACAATGTTCACAAACATGATATTGCGGCAGTACACGGAGAAAAAAGAAATACTCAAAAATGACTACATGGACTTACTCAGTTTCAAATGAGTTTGTTTATATCAGATTTGAACGCATGCCTTTACAAATATGAGACATTAAATGTACTCAAAATTTCAAAAAATGGTTAATTAACACTATCAAACAAATTAAAAAGATATTCAGGATTAAAAAAGTTTTTTTAATATACTGGCTACATATTTTAAAGATTGGGGTTCAACAACAAATTTAGTTCTCATAAATCTTCCGAACTATTTTTCGTTTCTACCACGCTACCCGCGGACGAACACATGAGTACTAGATTGTTTTGATTTTGTAAGGCTTTTATAGGAATTTAGCGTAAAAATGTGATTATCTGCCTTTTTTTGGCGGATTACTTAAAAAAACAAATTTAAGAGGTATGTGGCTACGTTTGGAGCATTTTATTGAAACATAAATTTTCAACTAAAAAAACACTTTTTTCTTTAAAAAGGGTGTGCATAAACTAGAAATTAAGGTTCAAGTGTAGTATAGATACTTGCGATGTAAAATTTTTTTGGTGACCAAAATCGATCGCCAAGCTACTTCACTTAGCGATAAGTTTCCCGAAGCCAGAATGAATTCATTATCTAACCAATAATATCTATATAAAAATCGAAAGGGCCCTCTCCCCTATACTACACTTGAGTCAGGAATTAAAATACAATTCCACAAAATTTTAAATTATTTTGGATAGATTGGGAATTTTTAGTTAAAAATTGCAGTTACAGTAAACCTTGTATTGAAAATTCTAATTAATATATTCAAATAATATTAAAACTGCACACAAATAACATCATTATCTGTGCCTAAAGCGATAAGATTTACATTATTTTTTTGAAATTGGTCAATTTTTTTAAAAAAAAAAGCATGTTTTTTCTCACAAATTGTATGTGCAATAAATGCATAAATACATACACAGAGATTATAGTCTATAATACAAATAAAATAAAAGTTTTCTTAAAATGTTAATTCAATGTCTTAAAAAGAAATCCATTTGTGAACTTTACCGTGAAGCCAAAAAACATAGTTTCTCAGACAATGCTTTTAAAGATTTAAATACAATATGAAAAATGTTCTACTAGTTGTACATTTCTTAAACTCACCATATTTATAGCTCAAACTCTTTAGCTTCATGTTTAACTAATTTTCAACCCTTTTGCTGTTTTCTGGAGAGTTTTATAGATTATAAAAATTGTCGAGTTTAGTAAAATTTTCATGAAAAATTGCAATTAGGATCTTTTACACAAAATTCTAATGAATGTATTCAAATAATATTTATACAGTACATAAATAATGGAACATCTTTATATATTAGGAATTAAAAGATATGTATTACTTTTAAAAAATTTTTAAATATGCCAAATTTTATGCAAAAACTCGATTTTTTAAAAAAATTAATGATATTTTTTACATTTAAATGCAATGAAGTACATAAATACAGTGAACCCCAAAAGTGTTCGTACACTTGCAGTTTCCTATAAAATTTAATGATTTCGAGTAATAAAAATTAATGTATAGAAATTGTAATTTTTTTATGATATCTGCAACTTGTTCTTAATGGAATGACATAATTATTTTTTTAAAAATAGCATAACTATATTTTTTAAAAATTAATAATCAAAAAGCTCCTGAAAAATTACGCCACTAAAGTCTTAGAACACTTAACAAAAATCTCAACATAGCTTTAAATATTGTATTTCTTTCTTAATTTAGAACTTAGTAGGATATCTTTTAGTGTCCACAACAACTTTTGGACATCTTGATATAGATTTAATGAGTTTTTGTAATTTCTGCATCGATTTACCTCCATGCTTCTGTGATTATTATTTTTACTTCCCATTATGTGTTTATGTCATGTTTTTTTATTTTAAATCTAGTTCTCCCCAAATATGCTCTGCTGGGCTAAATAAATTTATTGAGGAGGTGTTAGCACAAAATTTTCGGGCAGTTATAAAGACACCAGCGGTGTACATTGAGAGCAGTACGCTTGGCTTCATTATCCTGTTAAAATATGAAGTCGTGTTCAATATCAAATTTTGGACAGACAATTTAAAATTTCTCTTTAAAATATTTGACTAGAGCTCATGATTCTCAATACCATCAAAAATTACCTAATTCTGTGGCTGATTTACGCCCCCATGCAAGAACACTTCCACTTCTCCATGGTTCATTCATCCAACTAGATTCTTGTGACTTAAGTTTCAGAAAATTCAAAATTGACAGGAAAGTGATTGGGATGACAGAAAATTCAACATTTTTGGTTCTGATGGGCATATAATAGTTTTAAAGGAAAAAATGAGGCATTTAATCCAGTGAATTTATGTGGAACAAGAGCTCCTCCACCTCCATGTATCAACACAGAGGTGTTCTTGCGGGGGAGGGGGGGGGTGTAAATAGGCTTCAGAAATTAGGTAATTTGGTATTTTTTTATGGTATTGAGAATCATGAGCTCTATTTAAATATTTTAAAGAGAAATTTTAAATTATCCTCTCAAAATTTGGATATTTCAGACGACTTCATTTTTTAACAGGATAATGACGCCAAGCGAACTGCTCTCAATGTACACTGCTGGTGTCTCTATAACTGTACCCAAAAGTTTGAAAACACCTCCTCAATCAATTTATTTAGCCCAGCAGAGCATATTTGGGGAGAACTAGATTTAAAATAAAAAGAAAACATGACATATAAACACATAATGGGAAGTAAAAACAATAATCACAGAAGCATGGAGGAAAATCAATGCAGAAATTACAAAAACTCAATAAATCTATATCAAGATGTCCAAAAGTTGTTGTGGACACTAAAAGATATCCTACTAAGTTCTAAATTAAGAAAGAAATACACAATATTTAAAGCAATGTTGAGATTTTTGTTAAGTGTTCTAAGACTTTAGTGGCGTAATTTTTCAGGAGCTTTTTGATTATGAATTTTTAAAAATAATAGTTATACAATTTTTAAAAAAATAATTATGTCATTCCACCAAGAACAAGTTACAGATATAAAAAAATTACAATTCCAAAATATTAATTTTTATTAGTCGGAAACAATAAATTTTATAGGAAATTGCAAGTGTACGAACACTTTTTGGGTTCACTGTATATACACAGAGATTAGATTTTGATTCATAACACAGATAGAACTAAATAAAACATGTTCTGAAAATTTAAATTCAATATCTTAAAAATATTTTGTGTAGGGATCAGCATCTGGTTTTTTTAACTCCAATTCCAGTTTACTAATTATGCTATAACTTTGCTTCTAGATACCATAGAAACAAAAATAGAGTGTTTTTGGAATCTTAAATGTATAGTCTTTAAAATAAAAACACAAAAGTAATTTTTGAAAATTTTCACCAAAACTGCGAATTTTGGGTAGTCACATATCTTAATGAAATTTACTTGATTCATAATAAGTCACATTGTTGATTTTTTGGGCACTTGCTTATAAGCAAATAATAATTTAAGTATTCCTTTGCTACATTGGAATAGTTTTATTTTCATATTGAACTTTAAAATAGCTTGCATGTCTTGAAAAAGGCAAGCCTACAAAATAAATTTTTGTTTTCAATTAGTAATCTTTTTAAGAGACTAATTTCTTGTAGATTTTAAAGAACTTTTCTAGCTTATTGGTAAACTTATGGAAAAAGGCTTAAAAGTTCACATAAAGAAATTATTTCAATACATTTATTTTATGGTTCCTTTATTGTGACTATAGTGTTTTGTTTATTTGAATGAAAATAAATTAAGTATATATATCAGATTCTTTATATTTAACCCAATATAAATATATTTTATGCTTTTACTCATTAAAGAAAGGTAGAAAAAAATTATGTTTTTACCATAAAATCTGGCATATCATGTATACCATCGTATTACATGCACTTATACTTTCAAGTAGCAATTTTTATGTTTATTTGCTGAGAATGTGCACCCCCATTTTCATGAAGAAACCTGAGATGTATGCGAGTCATGCTCTTAAAGTTTGAAAGTCATTTATTCTAAGCTTTAGTAAAAAATAGTATACATCTAGAAGTGCAACCCTTTAAGTTCATAAGGAATGCCATTTCTTTTAAATAACCATTATTTTGATCTATGTAGAAATCTAATTTTTTGTCCTGTGCTCACATTTTTTAAAACTCTTATTTTTATACCTGGTATATAACGTGCACGCTTAAAATTCAATCTTATTTTTTGTGTTAAAAGTGTGCACCATACACCAGATTTTACGATACATATTACCACAACAATGCCAATGTTCAAGATAACGTGCCAAGTTGGTGACCCTGATTTTGCATGTGTCGTATGCGTCAGATTGACTACCATGTGTTGTATTACATATAATTTCACCAATATGGTTGCAATATTATGAAAGTACCAAAAATTAATACAGCTTGGGTACAAAAACTCCTGTATGCAGGTATGTTGTACACAAGTGAAAAAACATAAATCTTGGTACTTACGTATTATCACAACCAATTGGTGACATTATATGAAACAAAGCACCTGTTTGCCAATTCAGCACGTTCAACACACAGGAACTCGGAGGGTACTTGTGTATTTTTGCGACAATCGCTGACTCTAAATAACTCGCTGAGTTGGCCACCCCGATTTCCTATGTGTGGTACACACTGAATTGGCTGCCAGGTGCTTCATTTCATATAATATCGCTAATAGGTTGCAATAAGACGCAATTACCAATCAGGGTTGCCAACTTGGTGTGTTATTATTAGATTTGGCATTTGTTGTGATAATACGTAATTTGTTCAGTCTGACGTATTTGAAGCACAATTAATTTAAATTATAGTTTTAAGAAACATGCTTTTTTATCAAACTAAAAAGTAAGAAATAAATCTTAATACAAGAATAAAATGATTAACTAGAAAATTATTGTCATCGTGGTAAAGGCGTGGGGTCCTCTGTACTACATTTTTACACTAACTCTGCATTTTGGAATAGAACTAGTAAGAAATTATAACAATTGATATTGAGCACCCCACTCTTTTAAATGCAGTTATTATTTTTCCAGTTTCAATTTTATTTTTTTCTGCTTTTTTCTTGGCATTTCTAAATACCTTTTGTTCTATTTCTTTAAATCCTAGCATTCATATTTTTCTAATTGGTTTTCTATAAAAAAAAGTACTTATGTTTTTGCTTCTTAATGTAATTCCTTTTTTGCCAGGAATAAGCCATTCTTTTAAATTATTGTCATGTTGAGTTCTTAGTGGGAGACCATCATCATTGATTGAATACTATTGGATGCGAAAATTTATTTGCAGCGATTTCAAAACCACTTCTAAAAGATGTTTAATGTGTAGTGTACTGATAACAAATTAGTTCCTGTATATATTGTTCCAATATGTGGTATTTTTTTAACTGTTGTTTTTATAAATGTGAAATTCAGGTAGACGTGCAATATTTATAAAAATTGTATTTTTAAATCTTTTATCTTGTTTCTAAATTATGAATGCTTTATTTTTAATTTGCAGTAATTTCATTTCTGCTTGTTAGTACAAATCTTGATTTTTAATGTTTCCACTCATAATTTGTTTTAAATTTTGCATATAGCTCTGAATTTTTTAAAAAAAATATTTTATGGATAAAATTAATTTATGAATTTCATACATTTTGCACTTTCTGCCAAAGACCATTGGTTTCACATTGTAGCCTTTGTCCTTATGTTCTAAATACTCATACAGGTATAGCATATCACTACATGTGTTATGCTAAATTTTGTAAATAGTCATTTCGAAAACTATATAATTATGAACAACCTTTGTAAAAATTTTACTCTAATGAGAAAACTTTCAAAATTCCTTTCAGAACCAGCTATCTATAAATTCTGCAGTAAATAATTTAGATGACTCGCATATCCTAACATGTAATTTATTTGAAACAACACTGTTTGAAAGGCATTTTCACTCACATTTTGTAACTCAAAGACAAGATTTGATAAAAAAATTAAAAAGTTGTTTATTTATGTACTTTTACACACTTTCCTATATTTACAATGATAATTCAATATATATTACACTAAAACATAATCTGTTCTGCACAAATAAGGATGGATTTGACTATAATATGGATTAGATAGTGTTTATAAAAAAAAATTTCAAAAATTTCACTTATATTCTTGTTTATTTTTTATGTATATATGTATGTGTATAATTTCCAGAATAAATATTTCAACAATATGATTTTGGTTTGTTTTATTTTTCTTATTAACAGTGAATAATTGAAAATAAAATGCTGTATAAAGTAGAAAAATGGCTAGATTATGATTCTGCTGCTCCTTGGGATGTTATTTTTTCTTTTAAATGGGTGCAGAAAACTTCTCTAAAAACTCTTTCCAGTTGGTTAAAAACTTGTTTATTTTAAATGTTTTTTAATGCAAAAATCTACTGTTTTAGTTGTTTTTACATTCTTCTAAGGACTGAAATTTTTAAGTATTTTAATTTTAAAAAAACCATTAACTTAAAAACTATAATATTTGTTTTCTTTGGTGATAGGAGAGTGTAAAATCAGTTGATTTAACAAAAAACGATCTTAATTTTTAATATAGCAATGCATTTTCTTTATTTCCATGTGGATAGATGTTTCTATTTAAACAAAACAATTGATATAAAGAGTACTTACACACCTGGGCCTAATGAGTGTTAGTTTAGTCAAAAGGTTTTTTTCTTCAGGTTACATAATATGTAAAAAAGCTATTTCTTTCTGGCATTGTTTTGAAATTTTTACTTAGAAAAATCTGTTATTTATCATAATGTTTCCTAGATATTTCTAATAACTTATTATTGAAGGGCTGAATTTTTTTAAATAAAAGTTAATTTTCTGCTTGTATATGATTTTAAGGAAACAATATAATGCTTCTAGAGAAACATAAATATAAATAATGAATCAAATTGCTTCTGGAACTAGTTCAAAATGCATACACATTTGTTTAACTATTACATCGAATTCATTTTTGCAGTTTTCAAAGATTTATATTTGCGGTAAAAGTTCGAAGACATGCAGTTTGTGATCAAATAATAGTTGCATTTTTTTTCTCGAAAAGTAATATTTTTGTCGATACTTGCTTATTGTCGCCACCGTATTGGCGACATTATATAAAACGAAGTACATGGTTGCTAATTCAGCGCGTAGGACACATGCGAAATCGTTACTGCCAAAATTTGGCGAGTTATCTTTAACTTAGGCACTTTCGCGATAATATGCGAGTACCTTTTTGTTACACACAATAAACGTAAAATGAATTTTGATTTCGAAGTTAAGTGTAAAAATTTCATGAAATGAAAATAAAATAATACGTAAGATGTAGAAAGTGAAAATTTACAACTCAGGTATCACATTTTTAAATCCCTTAAGATTTGGGTTAATAAATATTTTTCTGTTCAAAATTCATATTAGATCAACAGTACCGAAAATAAATGCTATTCATACTCATTTTATTGTTTTAACTCATATTTGATACATTAACAGATTCAAATATGAGTGCATTATATACTCATATCGATCTTTCATTCTCAAAAATTTGATCCCGTAACAGGTTCAAAAATGAGAATGTACTTGTGTCTCGATATGAGAATATGCGATTCTCAGATTTGAGTAAGCGTGCATCGGAGCTATTTTGAGAATGTGAAGTACTCAAAAGTGAGCTGTTTGCTCTCAGTTTTGAAGATCGTTTCTCGCAGTGTAAAGTATTTGGCTACAAGAGGTTTAGCATTTAGAGCAGGGGTACTCAACCTTTTTTTTACGCCGGGCCCAAATACATCTGACAAATATTTTACACGGGCCGCAACATGAGGATTTATGGAGGGGGGGAAGCTATAAGATAAAGGACATTTAAAATGTGAAAAATTGGTCAAAATATAAAATCTCATAAAAATTTGGATCTTATTTTAAAACTATATCAAACAAAACTCACAAAATATAGGCTTCATTCACTTTTTACCCAGTTACGGAGGAATTTCAATTTCCGTTAATCAATGATCCCAAGCCCCTTGTCTGTGTTCTACTGTCATAAAAACAAAGCTGCCAAGTGCTTGGATTATTTGATTTTTTCTTTTGAAAAAGCATTACATATTTTTATTTCAGATATTAATTTATCAAACGCAGGATGGTAGCAAAGCGTTTTTATTGAACTACAGACTTGAAATCAGTATTATCTGTTTAAACAGTCTGCTCTTACTTGGGCATTTTTGTTTCAAATTTATTCAAATATTTTTTGATTTTCTTAAAAAAACTATCTGAACAAATAACTGAATTCAACAAAGAGTACATCGGAAGCATTTAAGAAACACTAACAATTTCTGTAATAATTCTTAAGTTTATCATTGTAGAGTTTCTTAACTCATTCTTTTGGGCTTCCCATTGCGATCTGCGCATGCGCGAGACCTCCAGCGATTGCAAAAGGTGCTTGCTCGCGCAGGCAACTGGGATGCAATCTGCGCATGCGTTAGCTTTTAAAATACAGCGGCCCAGTGCATGTATTCCGTTTACACACTTCCCTGGCAGCGCACGCGTCCCTGCGAGAGCAGTCAACGAGGATAAGAATAAATTAAATTAGTAATCCTTAAACATCGCATCTTTTACTAAGCATACTGTCTCCCACATCATTAACAATTTCATATGTTTGTCAATACATATAATGTATTAAATTTTATAGGATTCTTTTGTTACCTCTGCATTTTTGTGACATAACCACCTACAAAATTTTTTATTGCTGTTTCAAAAATTTTTTTTTAAGAAAACCAATTTATATCATCTTTAAATGGATCCTCAAGAAAAAGAGCAATTGAAAGATTTGTGTTTAGTTGTATAGTGACGAGCAAAGTTATATTTTTTATATGTAACATTTTCAGGACAAGTCGAACAAGTTGTTGATCCATATTTGTTTTTGCTACAAAATACTCAAGATCCCAATCGTCTTGAAACAACAAATATTTTTTAGACATGAGGGTTAGTTAAAAATTAGTTTCACCTATAAAATGGTCACTACTGCATGGTTATTTGTTATCACTAACCATTACAATTACAAAGAGAAAAAAAAAAAATTTCGCAATTCGTACTAGCACGACATCAATCGCAAAGTTGATAGATTTGATTGCCTGATTGATAGAATTTCTCCCTAAACGTTTAATACATTTTTTTTAAATAATTGAATTTGTTATTTCAAAGGATCTAGACCGGGCTACTCAGAATGGCCCGGTGGGCCACAGGTTGAGTATCGTTGATTTACAGGTACCGTGGAAGTTTTTGGTTCTCCTCATCATGGTAATTTTATGGGTACTCTGAAACTGCTAGCAAAGTTCGACTCATTCATTCGTGAACATATTGCACAGCGAGAATTACAACCAAAATCGTTGATATCGTACTTATCAAAAGCAATATATGAGCAAATAATTGAGATCAAGCAAAAATCCTTAAACAATTATAACTCAAATAAATAACAATGACACACAAAGTACTCTTCAATAGTGATGGATACAACAACAGATTTGTCCCACGATGACTAACTTGCTATTATACTACGATATTGTTTTGGGGGGTAAATATATAAATTCTCTAATTATGTGCCGTGTGCTGCACATTCTCTTAATCTAGTTGTGCAGAATCAGTTAAGATTGCAACTGAAATCGTGAACTTCTTTGATTTATAGCAACAAATATTTGTTTGCTTTTCTTCTTCGATCTATAGGTAGAAATTTCTAAATCGGGAAATTAAACTGAAACTTACCTTAAAAAGTTTAAGTCAGACCAGATGGTCTTGTCACTATGGTCCTGTTGCAGTCTCAAAGGATAATTATTGTAATATCATGAATATTCTTAAAACATTTAGTGACAATGAAAATGAGAAAATTGATTTTCGAAAAGAGGCAGTAAATTTATTTAATAAATTAACAAAACTCGAAACTGCCATTTTAATTATATTTGGGAAAAATTTTTAGAAATATTTAATTCAGTTAAAAAAAAAATTACAGATTCCTGGAGTTGGGACATCTGTGAAGGGACTAAGTTAATTATGTCTTTAAAAATGTTTATAAGCAATGTACGCCATGTGAATCAGATTAAAAACTAAAGGAGTATCAAGACGCAGCTAAAAAATTAAGTCCTAATGTAGAAACAGAATGTAGCACGTTATTTCAAAATTTGCCGATAAATCCACAGAAAAAGCTGTGTATGGGACAGAAAATTTTAAAAGAGACATGATTATTGTAGCGTTAGATAAGCTAATCCTTGATTTAAATAGAAGAAGTCAAGTATATATATATGCAGAATATAGTAAAAAATTTTAATTTTTGATGGATTTGCAAGATCAAAGTTAGGAGAACGTTAGCCTGGAGAGTGTACGCGCTATTAATGATTACTATTCAGATGATGTAGACCAACATTTAGTAAATGAAAGTGTTCAAATAAAAACTTATCTAAAACTGAGCTGGAGTCCTATACTTGTAGCGATATATTCAATTTAATTTTTGAAAAGAAATTAGTTGAGGTTTTTCCAAATTTTATACCATTATTTTTAAAGATTACTGAAGAAGATTTAAGAAGATTACTGAAGAAGATTTAAGAAGATTACTTAAGAAGCTGTGAAGCGGAGCGTGCGTTCTCTAAAATGCCCTACATAGAAAGCAAATATAGGACAACAATGACAAATACTAGACTTAATTTTTTATCTCTTCTTTCTATTAATATTGTTCTTTCCAAAGACTTAAAATGTGATGAGCAAATAATAGAGTATTCAGCATAAAAGTGTAGAAAAGTTTTTTTTTTTTTGTGAATTGTTATTTATAACGTATTTAAATTGTTTGGAAAAAAAACTTAAAGTTCTGTATATTTAAAATTTTTCCACACAATAATTTTTTAGGAAAAAGGCAAAATTTTTTATTGTTTAGGGGCCCCCAGATATCGTTAGCCCAGGGCCCCAAAAGGTCACGGTCCGGCCCTGATCAGAATGACGAGGTTCGTTGCCAATAGCCCTTGTGCTGTTTTACAATACGGCATTCACAAACACTCTCTTCTCTGTGTTTGGAGACTACCACACACTTAATGCTAACCTTCTCTAAGTACAAAGAGAGAACCTATCTCACAAGACGATTGGTCATACTCTTCAATTGTGTGTGCGATGCAAGTCAAAAGAACGCATCCAAAGTTTTAAAAAAAATTTGATATTGCCCTACAAATTCTGAAACTTTCCATTTCCCCCTAAATTCATTTGCAGCATAATGCTTTGTCCAGTTCTCCAATATTTCAAAGGTCCAACATTGAACTGAACTCGTTCAGACTTGCACATGCATTTTTGTTTCATAATATTTAAACTTTTTATTGATTTTACTAAAACAAGTAGTTCTTTTCAGAACTAAAGAATCATTTTATATAGATTTTATCTATTAATAAGATAAATAAATGATTCTTATAACAGCCAGATATAGAGAAACTAAATGTCGATCTAAAAGAGATCTGAAAATATACGCTATGGCATAAATCATCTGAAACTTACCAACTGCACTATTGAGATCTTGCAACAATGTTAATCATGTCACACTATGGCATTTTTTAAACCCAAAACAAAGCTAAAACACAAGCTATATTTTCTGAATTATTGTTGAAAGTTCCTTGTGTGTGTGTGTAAAAACTGTTTGTACTGCATTGCTATTAAAGACCACCATTCCATGAGGTACTCTTTAAAAATGGAGCCTTATAATCAGAGTTATAGAACCCTTCACTCAAATTTTCAAGAGATGGGGGAAAGCTAGCTTGCCATAAATAACAAGCTGGTTAGTGCCTTATTTTCTATAAAGCAGAAGCCATGACGCTTGAAAAATTTTCGTCCACGGATAAAAAATATTTGCCCAGGGCATACATAACTTATTGATAAAAAAGAAAGCAAAGGAAAAATGCTTGAAATGCCCTGACGAGCAGCAAGATAAATTCACATAAAGTCGACTTTTCTTTAAAAATAATAGAAATCATTGAGTTTCGTATGTTGGCTCTTGACAAAGCAAGATCATGCATACATCTTAGGACTATGTATAGCTACTGAAATCTCCTTAGTGGACTCGTATTTAACTTAAAGAGAAATATTTTTAAAGTACTATCAGAATTGTGTGGTATTTATGGGAATATCACAAATGGCAAAAAGGACATGTTGGTGTGTATGACAAGAATTTAATTGAATCATTAGAAGCCATTCCTAATGAATGCCACGTGAGATTTGTATCCTTACTGAGTGATAGCGACTCAAACCCCTTTGAAATTTTAGCAGAAAATAACATTTATGGATCTGACATCAAAACAGAAAAGTTAATTTTTGAACCATATTGCAAGAAGGCTGAGCATACATTCTTATGCAAAAAAAGTTAAAGAGCGGAAAATAAAAAGGGTTACTTGAAAACATAATGAGGAAGCTTTATATTGATAAAAAAAATATCAAAAAACAAGAACGCCATAAAAGACAATGTTCCAGACAACAACACAAAAAGTTTTAATACATTGTCGCACTCTTTCTACATTTTTTCCACATTACTGAATTTCTGACAGCAATGGGTCATGACCGGGTCATTCATAAAAGTCCACTGCAGGTTGATTATCACTGGTCTAAATGGTAGCAGAAAACAGAAGAAAGCATTATATGTAAATCAACGCGTTCATGACATCAAACGCTAGTGAAAGGATATAAGTGCAGAAATCGTAATTTCGTAGAAGCTGTTTTTCGTTCTCGGTGGTTGAAATTCAACCTTTCGGCTGTTTTGAGAAAACGCGACTGGAAAATGTCACGACATGATCTTCCGGAATCCATAGCTTGGCGCGTTTCAAGAGACTGGAATCCGGGCGAAATCAAAGAACTGTAGTGGAGGCTGTTGGAGTGGCAAGAAGTGTCATTGAAAACTGTGGAATCGATTCCAAGAAATAGGGCATGTTCGACGTCTTCCAGGAAAAGGTCGTCCTCCTCATGCTTCCACAGGAAATAATGACCAATATATCCTGTTAACAGCTCGTTGAGACAGAACATCCAATGGGACGCATATTCAAAGAGTTTCTTTTGCCAGCAGGACGAAAGGTCTCAAGCCAAACAATCTGAAATGGGCTTCATACGGATGGTCTGTAAGCACGTAGGCCAATGCTGTGTATACCGTTGACCACAAGACACCGTGTAGCCGGAAAAAAGTGGGCTGCTGAAAAAGGAGATTGTATTAAAGTGTTGTTTATGAATGAGTCCCAATTCGGTTTAGAGTGTGACATCAGACGTGTTTTGGTATAGCGAGAAGTAGGCACTCGAAATAACCCTATATTCGTCCACGAAAGATCACATTACAGATGAGATGATTGATGGTATGGGCTAGAATCAGCATAGGTGGACATCATATCATTCGGATTGGGAATTTGACGGCTCCAAGATATGCATAAGAGATCCTGAGGCCCCATGTCGTACCTTATGCTGCAGCCATTGGTGATTTCTTTCCATTAATGCCGGATGCCAGACCTCATACAGTTCGTCTTGTGGAGAACATTTTTGAAGCTGAACCAATACAGTGTGAGGTATGGCCAACATGCTCACAATCTTTCCCGATCAAGTATGATTGGAACACACTCGGTGTTGCTGTTCAAGTCTTAGAGATCACACTTCGTCGAGTGGAAGTGTTCCTCTAGTCTCCCCAATAACTCCATCGCATTTACGCTAAACAGGTTTGAGGCAGTCTGAGAAGATCGGGGGGGGGGGACCAAATACCATTTTAAAAATTCTATATCATTTCCACGCAATAAGTTTGTCATTTACTAGTAACCAAATTGTTGCCTTGAAGCATCATTTCGGAGGCCGCGGTAGCCTAGCGGTCAAGATAACGGACTCGTGGCTGGCATGTCATTTTGAGCCCAGTACCATTAAGGACTCGCTGTGTAGGGAAACGATGCGTTGTTAAATCTGTCGAGAGCTCAAACGTCCTCCTGTTGTTGTGGTAATTAGGAGAGGTGATGCCAGTTCAAGTTTCATCCTCGTCACTTGACCATGGTTCAAAATTACAAGGTCCGTGCCAAAAGCCTTCGTGTAGCTGAACAGAGCGACGTTAATGTTCACTTACTCTCTGAAGCATCATTTCATGTTTTTTATACCATTTCAAATAATTAAAATTCACAAGCAATAATTTACACTGGTGTCCAAAAGTTAAGCATAATTGATAATTATCTGAATAAAGAAGAAACTGTAAATCAGAATGGTAGGAAACGTGATTTGCGAGTGTAAAATGGTTATAAAATAAGGAAGCAAATCAAAAGAATGATAATAATTAATTTATTATCCAAAGTAGCAGTTTGAAAGAAAACCGAGCATAGCAAGGATTCACACTTTAAAAAAAATAAAAGAAAACATTAAATAAAATACTGATGCTGCAGTTTAATAACGCGTGTGGTCACCTCTGACAGCCAGGCAAGCTGCACAGCAATTAACCATACTTGCTATGAGATGATGAATGAGTTGTGGACTCATACGGTTCCAAGCTTCTTGGAGAGCTCTCTTCAGTTCTGTAACAGAGCTTAGTGGGTGCGAAAGGGCTGCAATTTGTTTCCCGAGCATATCCCATACATGCTCAATAGGATTTAAATCAGGGGAGTTCGCAGGCCACGACATGCGCTGGATGTGTTTTCCGTTTATAGGAAGTCATCAATCAGCACCGCTCGGTGACATGGCGCATTATCATCCATGGATATGAAGTCAGGACCAATAGCACCTCGAAACAAGCGAACATAAGGCTAAAGAACTTCGTCTCTGTATCTTTGAGCAGTCACAGACCCCGTTTCAAAGAAATGGAGGTCTGTGCGACCGTCCATCATGATGCCTGTCCATACCATTACTCCCCTTGATGGAAAATGATGTCTTTCCGTTATGTTTCTTGGTTCAAAACATGTTCCACATTCTCTTCATATCGTTACCCGCCGAGAATCACTACTCAGACTAAACCGGGACTCGTCACTGAACATCACATTGGCCCATTCTCCAATGTTGATGTTTCAAACTCCAGTTCAAACGAGCGCGTTTATGCGCAGACGTGAGGGGAATGCAAACTGCTGGTCTTCTGGCATACAGGCCAGAATGATTGAGTCTCCTGTAAATAGTTTGTCTCGAAATTCGTATTCCTGTGGCGACTGTGAGCGCCGAACCTAGTGCTCTGGCAGTACTGCCCCTCTGACGTCACGCACTTATTAGCAGATATCGGTCTTGGCGAGGGGTTGTGACTCTTGTTCGACCTGATACTGGTTGTCAGGTAACATCTCCCGTTCTTTGAACCTCTGCCACAGTCTTGAGATCACAGACTGGTCCACATTCAGACTTCGAGACACTTCGGTTTGTGATCGTGTGGATTCCAGCATTCCAATGATTCTTCCTTTCGTAAACATGCCCAGTTGGCGTCTTTGTGCCATCATTCACCTTATTTGATGGTTAGCAACGTTCCTTCGCACAGCAGTTGCACGAAACTTGTCTGAACTGCCTATGCTGCGTGAATCGGTTTATCCGTGTTCCAACATGCTCCAGTGTTTCGCGTAGGACGTAGTCGACTGAAAAGTTTTGCAAAAACCCAATGTTTCTTCTTCACCCAATTAATATCCGCAAGAAATTCGGAATAATTTTACGAATATTTACTCCATGTTTTTCGCATTTTACGATTTATGCTTAACTTTTGGACATCAGTGTACTTTTTTCTGTATTACGTCTGTATTCTCCCTTCTATGCCCGTGCATGGGTATTGCGCAACGGTTTCTCCCTTTTTTTTATTTGCTCTCCGAGTTTCTTTTTTAAGAAGTGTATGTATTTTGCAGAGACATTCAGTTTTCCTCTAATATTGAAGTACAGCCGAAACATTTCATTTTAATATGGCAAGTATTAATATGTGGACGACGTATTTTCTATTAAAGGAGAATACATGCAAATATTTAATTACAATAAATCTGTTGTACATTAAATTGTGACTGCTATTGTATAAAATCTATGTTTATATTTAATTCTTATCTTGGAAGAAAATATATTTCAGAAAATAAACGATTTATATATAACAATACGTTCAGTTTTTACAAAAAAAAAAAAAAAAAAAAAAAAAAAATTCCCCTCTACAGAGAAGGATTAATGTAGTTGGAGGCCCCTAGCGGTAAAAAGTTTGAGGCCCTTGGTGATAAAAGTTTTGAGGACTCAAGAGTCTAAAAACTAGAGTAGTGAAAAGGATTCGCTGACCTTAAATTCTCAAAATAAAATGTATTACTAATGATAAAACTCAGTAGCTAAGCGAAATAAAAATCTTACTGTAGAGCTAACAATTTTGCTATATAACTTGAGTTCTTTTGAAGATTCATCAATTATTTTGTCCAAAACATCTTGTTCTATATATAGGGTGATTCGCAACCAAACCGACAAACTTACAGGATATGTAGGGGTTACAGAGACGACTTGGAATCACATGGGAATGAGGGTCGCAAATGCCGTAGTTGCGAGTTATGGTGCAAAGAAGCAGAGAGAAAAAACAGAAACAACAACACATTAAAAGGACAGAAAACATTTTATTGAAAGTTTGTACTACAACAGGTGCTCGAAATTACGACCAGAAGTCATCTGCCAAGTCTAACAGCGAAGCTGCATGGAGTTGTTGATCTTCTGGAAGATTCTCCAGGGTAATC
Source organism: Trichonephila clavata (assembly GCA_019973975.1). Taxonomy (NCBI): domain Eukaryota; kingdom Metazoa; phylum Arthropoda; class Arachnida; order Araneae; family Nephilidae; genus Trichonephila; species Trichonephila clavata. Next base: position 49,411 of record BMAO01017977.1, read on the forward strand.
TTGTGGTAGATTGCGTTGAACTAAAGGTTTCATGAACACCAAGCCTGTGCTGGAAGTCATCATTTACGATTCGTTTCCCGAGGTAGTAAGATGAACTCGTATTCAAACGAAAAACTGGCCATCATGCTGATTGTGTATAGAGCGGCTGATTGTAATACGCATGCCACTTGGCGGTTGTACCAGAAACGTTACCCGAACAGGCGTGTTCCACATCGCACGACCTTTACAAGTTTGAACAGAAGGGGACATGAGTCTGGTTCTAGTTACATGAAGAATTTGGTGTACGAGACCTCCGTTCTTTCACTTGAAGATCTCATCGCTCGAATATTTGTTACTGCCGGAGGATACGTGATATTCCAGGAATCTTCTAGAACGTAAGGAATTCCGTGCAGCGCTACAGTTCGGCTTGCCAGACGACTTCTAGTCATAATTTCGAATACCTGTTGTAGTACAACCTTTCAATAAAATGTTTTCTGATTCATTGATGTGTTGCTGTTTTTTCTCTGTTTCTTTGCCCATAGCGCGATCCTCTGTGATTCAGAGTCGTCTCTGTATCCACTACACACCCTGGAAGTTTGTCACTCTGGTAGTGAATCAACCTGTATAATATGGCTACGTTACTCAATTCGTCTTCTTTCCTATAGTACTTCTTAAATAAGTTTTCACATGCTTTAAAACTGAAAAATATCTCTCACCTCATGCATTCGATATCGGTATTGTTAAAAATATTTTTAAAATGTATTTCTACTTTGGGGAAGTATCTCCACACATTAGGATTTCTCTTGAAACATGATAAATTTCTGTTAGTATCTTCATTGTATCTTTGTTTTCTTTTAAAAATAGTAAAAACTGATCCAATTCATATAGTTAAAATCAAATTTAATATCGTCTATTTGTACGTTTCCTTTAGTTTTTGTGTAGCCGTGCATGATCGATGGCAGCAGTGGTCCTGGGAAGGCTCTACATCAGGGGTCGGCAACCTTTCAGCTGTGGCGTGCCAAACCAACCTACCAACATGATTCAGCGTGCCAAGCAATAGCAAATATTTGAAACAATTTGATTCCCACGACAATACATGCAGAATTAGGTAAAATAGAGGCCAAAAATACAAATTTACTTATATGCTAATTATGCATCATTTAAAGATATTTATTGACATAAAAATAAACACATAAAATACAACTATTACTTCAATATAAATACAAATATTAAAGCTGTGTAATTTCTGTAATAAAGCTGTGTATATTTTTAGAATTTTTAAGGAAAACTTAAAAAATATGACTGTTCTTCAATATAAATCAAAAATTAAAATTGTATATATATTATGCATTCTTAAAAATATTTATGAAACTAGAAATAAACAACATAAAGTATAAGTGTTCATGCAGCAAAGTTAAATAAAAAATTAAAATTTTAATGAGAACATTGTCCCTGCAGAGATTTACTTAATGTCGCAATATCAGGGGTATAATTCGTTACTTTCAATTTTATACAGGATTCAGAATGTTCAGCAGTTAAACAATTTCTTTGTGAACTCAAAATATATTTCATACGAGAAAAAATGTGTTCACATAGATATGTGGAACCAAAAGCGGAAGGCAGGGCACAAGCTATTTTTTTCAAACAATTAAATCTTTCTGGCAATGACATACAGCAATTTAAAATAGCTGTCGATTTATTGCTAGAGTTATCTTCCAAATTTTTCCGTAACTCCGTAAATTTTGTTTTCCATAATTCTGAAGATATTAATTCAATAAGTTCCATTTCAAAATTATCAGTTTCCATCCACTCAAAAATTGACAAATCGAATGGGATTATTAATGGGTCTATTAAATCAGGTTTGATTAGAAAAGAAAATATGGGCATACAAGTTCAAAGTCTTTGCATCTTTTAGAAAACACCTCCTTAAGTGCTTCAACGTAAATTTGAAGTTCATCTTTGTCTACGGTTGATGTATTTGCAAGCGCTTTAACATTTGGGAAGTATTTGTAGGTACTAGTATTAATATCACGGGAAAATATATTTAATTTTGTAGCAAAGCCCTTCCAATATTCAAAAAGTTCAAGTACTGTTTGACTTTTTCCTTGCAATCCTAAGTTTAGTTCATTGAGATGTTTAGTTATATCTGTCAGAAACATCAATTTACATAACCATTCCTTGTCGTCTAATTCGGGAAAATGCTGTCCCTTATCATTAAGTATATTATTCAATATATTAATTACCACGACTAAGCCAACGGACACGACTGTACAAGGGAAGATCTCTATATTCACTTTCCATTTCTTCTAAAAGAGATTTAAATTGTCTGTGTATTAATGAAGATCGAGACACTGTAAAATTAACTATTTTAACAACAGTATTCATTACAGAAATTAAGCGCTGAGACGAAATTTTGGCAACTAAACTTTCCTGATGTATTATGCAATGGAAGTTCAATATTTTATGTCCAATATAATTTTCAAGAAGTTTGACAAATCCTTTTTCCTTGCCAACCATTGCAGAAGCGCCATCAGTAGTTACACAAAATATTTTATTTATATTAATATGTTTTCTTTCAAAATGATTTATAAATGAAAAAAAAAAATATCCTGCCCTTTAGTTGTACCAGACAGAGGAATCATACTGCATAATTCTTCATAAATTCGATTTTTATCACAATATCGTGCAATTACTGCAAGGCGTGCAACATAATTCACGTCTTTACTTTCATCAAGAGCAATGCTAAATGTGCAACAGTTTCTTGTAAACCTGAATTTTGTTTCGCAGTTACATTTTCTGCCATTCATGTTATTCTTCTTTCAACAGTTCGCATAGAAGCAGGTATTTCTTGAATTCGTGATAAGATTGTTTGCAAGTTAGGTCAGGGGTCGCCAAACTTTTTTGATCATCGCCCCCTATATAATTTTTCGAAATCACCATAGACCCCCACAATTGTAATTTTCAGGTAATTAAAATAAAACTATATATTAGTCTAAATTTTTAATAAATCAGAAACAGTAATTAAAGTAGCTACATATTTTTACTTCTTAATGAGATGAGTGTGCCTGGTGTTTCTTGGCAAGGTTCGCTATATTGGGTTCGAAATTAGTCAATTTTAACCGTAAATCCCCTCGAAGCTCCACATTTAATTTATTTCTGTTTTTAGTTAAAATTGAATTAACGTGACTGAAACCGGCTTCAACCATATACGAACTTGGAAACGCCAGCATAAATGGCTGAGCCATTTCGTAAAGTTTCACATAATTTTGCTTTATATTTATATTAGTCCAAAATGTATGTATTGTCAAATTTTTAATAAGTTTTTAATTGTTTTCTGATTTATTATTTTATTTTCTATAAAGAATATAATATTAAGTCAATTATAAAAATATTTTAAATTTTTACGTACGCTGTTAGATATGTGTAATTTGGGTATTAAGAACTGTTTTTTCCTTCGAGTCCTAATAGACCCCCATTCGACCCCTTGGGTCAGATAGACCCCATACTGTTGTTAAATAGACCCCTAGGGGTCTATATAGGCCACTTTGGCGACCCCTGAGTTAGGTAAATCACTGAACAATATTTCAGCACTTTTTAAAAATGTGTCCTTTATATGTTCGCCATCTGTAAAAGGTTTTCCTTTGGCTGCTAAACAATGAGCAATGACGAAACTACATTCTGTCGCTTTTGGTTTGACTCCAATTGTTTGACACAAAAATGTAATTTCCTTTTTATATCCAGAAATAGCTCTTTCTAAAAAAAACTTCACATTTCTCATCAGAATTCTTAAATGTGGTCTGGTGTTTAGTTTGAAAATGTCTTTGTACACTTGACGTACGACACTTTCGCGACATAGCACACATACAGCGCGATCTTTTTGTTGTATGAATCCAAATTCGTTAGTCCAAGAATCTTGGAAATCGCGAACATCAAGCTTTCTTTTTTTAGTCGCCATTTGATTCAATATGTAACTATTAGCTGGCACAATGATGAAACAAACAACATACAAATTTTCACAATAAAACTAACACAACGTGACAAAGTTAAAAGTGACCAAAAAATCACGTCGTGCATCAAACTAAATTTAACTTTCGACTGAATTTATACTCGGTATTCGTATATCGGCGTGACAAATAGAAAACATAAAAAATGTGTTCTAATATCTATTTCTATTAGCTTAATTCGCTCCAAAAGTAAAACATAAAATAATTATGACTTTGGCACAACACTCAAAACATTAAATTTTCTCTTAATATTTCGTTAAAAAGGACCTTTGTTATGAAATCTGATTCACTTGCCTAATTAACCCACATCATTGTGTGTTTTCTTTTCACCGAATTTATTTCCAATCCAAGTTAAATACACTCATGTCCATAAATTAAGGATAATTCAGAATCACACATAAATTGAACTCTAAAATAAAAATTTCCCCTGTAGAATTATCACACACATCTTGAAGAAGAATATGCAAATTACAGGAAACCACCAGATGGCGTGGATAGTAAGTCACAATGACGAGAGTGTAAGAGAGGGGTATATAAGGAATGGTGGCAAAGAAGTAAAATTGTTCAAAAGCGTTTTAAAAGCCTTTCAGTGCAATAATAGCATAGTTATGGCACAAAGGAAGTATTTGCATGATTTTTTACGTGGTAGAATTATCGGACGACTGGAATGTGGATCTACCCAGCGGGAGGTATCCGAGGAACTTGGAATCGCCCAGAGTGTCATCTCCAGGCTTTGGCAACGATTCCAAGAGGATGGTAATGTGAGTAGATGTTACAGCACAGGTCGCCCCCGAGTTACAACACCGAATGAGGACCGGTATTTGGCAGTTACTGCCAAAAGAAACAGACGGAGCACATCATGAGACCTGTCTCGTCAGTTCTCTTCAACTACCGGTACGACAGTTTCAAGGCATACCGTGTACAGACGCTTAGGGCACATTGGTCTATATGCTCGTAGGCCTGTCAAATGTGTTCCCCTTACCGCAACTCACTGTCGCCTGCGATTAACCTGGAGTAGAGAGCATGCATTGTGGACACCGCAACAGTGGTCTTGTGTGATGTTTTCCGACGAGTCCAGGTTTAGTTTGCACTCTGATTCTCGCCGGACTTTCATATGGAGAGCGCCAGGTACCCGTTACCACCAAGAGAACACCACTGAACGACACCGTTACGGTGGTGCAGGATGGCTCGTTTGGGGAGGAATTATTCTTGGTTCCAGAACTGACCTGCATGTTCAGAGTGTAACGATGACAGGACACATCTATCGGGATGTCATTCTGGAACAACATGTACGTTTGTTTCGGGGTGCCATGCGTGCTGAATTTCTGTTTATGGATGACAACACCCGTCCTCACCGTGCAAACATTGTAGACGAATGCCTTCAATCGGAGGATATCACCCGTATGGATTGGCCAGCATACTCACCGGACTTGAATCCAATAGAGCATGTGTGGGATATGCTTGGCCGACGAATTGCAGCCCGTCAACCCCCTCCCACCTGTCTACCGGAATTTCGGAGGGCATTGCTTGATGAGTGGTGTAATATTCCCCAAGATCAGATTGATAATTTGATACTCAGCATGCGTAGGCGTTGTAAGGCCTGTATTGCATCGTCCGGGAGACATACTCCGTATTAACCATCATACTAATCATGTTATACTGTTTTTTTGTAAATAGGTTCTTTTTTGAAATTTGTTCCAGGGAGTAAAAATCGCAATTTTTATTAATCATGTCAAACATATAGCATCTTTTTTGCTCTTTACCTTTTGTTTAATAAATAAACTTTACAAATAAGTCAAATTTGTTTTGCTTCTGTCTCTTTCTTTGCCTGAACTTCATTATCCTTAATTTATGGACATGAGTGTAGATAGCCTTTAGATAAAAATTTGTGTTATTAACGCCTTAACATGTGTGCTTGAATTAATTCAAGCGCGCCTAACAGACTAAATTGCTCACACTCGGGATAATTCGAGCAGTGTTATATTTTATGCTGTTGTAAATTTAATACTCAAATATAAGCGAGCGCCGTCTGCACTCATAAAATTACGCAGTAAAATTTACATAACGGTAATTGTTTCTTATATTTTGTGATTTTTTTATTAGATATCAGCATTTGGAACGCATGTTGGTTTAAAAAATGAAGGTGAAAAAAATTAGATTAAAAAGAAGTAAATTAGAAAGTAATTAAAGACTATTGAAGTGGCGTGCTTCCCGGGACCTTCGGATCCGAAACCGAGTAACTTAACCACTACACTAAAAGGATCACCATGGTGCAAAGGTAGTTACTGGCTTATATAGATGGCATCGCTACACACTCCCCTACCAGTGAGTTGGTGGTTAGGCGAACGAACGATGTTGTTATATCGAGCGTGTTGCGTGAACAGTTGTTGTTTTTGGAGGAGTTGCGTCAAGTGAGTCTGGCGACTTTGCTGCATCAAGTGAATCTGGCGAGTTAGCTGCATCAAGTAAGTCTGATGAGTTCTTTTTTGTTGTTGCTCCTTCTTGCGGGTAGATGGCGCTACGACAGTTCAGAAGGTTGCCTTTTTTAGTTCAGCCAGGGTCACCAATGAAGTGGCGCGCTTATCCGGCAGGACAGATCTCGGGACCTTCGGATCCGAAACGGAGTAACTCAACCACTACACCAAAATCATCACCATGGTACGGAGGTTGTTACTGGCTTATATAGATGGCATCGCTACACTATCATAGTTATACAATTATAAAAAAAAATTGGGTAGACCAAAATCTCCTGGAATTCTACAACCAACGAAACGTCTTTTTTCCAGCATCAACCCCAAAAGAAAGAAGTTCCCACAAGATACTGTGCTGTGTGTTCTGCTAAAAGGAATAGGAAAAGAGTCGTTATATGAGCTGGATGCGGGCATCTTATCGATTCTAGATGTATTTAAGTTGTCTAAAATCTATTGCTGTATCGGTGGTTCAGCTTGTATGAATCAAATTTATCCATATACTAATTCGTCAAACGACACGCACGGCTTAGTTTTTAAATTTTTTTTTAATGACACGAGACAGACAAAAACATACGCGATACAGACAAATCTCATGTAAGTGTTAACCAAAAAAGGTAGGATTGTCTCATCCCCTTAGCTGAATGGTCTGTTAGCGATCACGTGTTGTCCGTGACCTTTAATCACAGGATCGGAAGCCATCAAGGAGGCGGTGACTTCCGGTCTGATTGGTACTTAAACAAGATGTTTTTGCATTCAATGCTGGCTTTCGATCTCATTGGCCCTGATGACAATTCTACCTTAATCTAATTTGCCCCGATGACCATTTCCTCTCGGTTTAATTACGTAAACGTCGATGCCCTTTCCTACTTTTGCTAGCAAACATGTGTTACGCTCAAGAGTCTATTTTTAATCAAAAGTATTTCTGACCATTTTAGACTCACTTATTATAAATGTTATTAAATGGATTGAATTATTATAGGTTAATAAACGATTTCTGATGGCATATATATATATAGTCATTCTTCAAAAAAGTTGCTAATTAATCTCACTGTGTAACTCTGCTGCAACGTAGCTGTGGCAAAACAAGTGGTTATGGGCGGTATATGCCATAACCTGAAGATAGTTTTTGATACCGTCGGATATATTGACTTTTGCCGGGATGGAGGGGCTGAAAATTTCGCCACATGTGCTCTCTTGATTTTTCTGCTAAGAATAACTTTTGGTCGTGGTGTCGCTTATGAAATGGCTGTCAAACATATAGCATCTTTTTTGCTCTTTACCTTTTGTTTAATAGACTTTACAAATAAGTCAAATTTGTTTTGTTTCTGTCTCTTTCTTTGCCTGAACTTCATTATCCTTAATTTATGGACATGAGTGCATGTTGATGGAATAACTATTTTTGTTTAATATATTTCTGATGGAAAACGTGTGTTAAGCAGAATTTTGATTTATACCTAAGACATTTGTTTTTTCTTTTTCCGTCGATGCCCAAACTTTTGGTGCGTAAAAGACAAACTACTTACTTTTTTTATTTACAGAGCCGTGATGAATGATTCTCAATTTTGCAAGTATTTCTCAATAATTTTTATTTGTGTTGAATATTTAATGCTAATAGTAAGTCACATTTAAACACACAGAAGATGTTTTCTTTTACATAAAGCATACAAACTACAAGCAAGCTGATTCAGCAGAATCGTTTTATGGCAAAAAATCGAAAATGAAAAATAACCTTTATATAAAAATGTACGAGGGGATGAAAGGAGAGACAGAATGATGTAGCTTTATATATATTATATATCTTATAATTTTGTAGAGTGGTGGCGTGCCACTGGAAATTGCTCCGCGTGCCACATCTGGCACGTGTGCCATAGGATGCCGACCCCTGCTCTACATCAAGAAAACTATGGACCAATCACTCACGGATTACCACTGACAGAGAAGACTGCCGTATTCACCACATGTCTTGGGAACAACATAGTTCATCTACAGCAAAGATTACAGCTTTTTTTCGGCACCAGAGTGAGACAGTGAACTGCAACAAATCAATTGTTTGAGAAATAGCTCCCAGATAGACGCCCTGTAGCGTTCATACCATACCAAATCGCTGACATCTGCGACTTCAGTGATGTCACACTAGAGATCATTGGAGAACTTAGAGGCAATGTGTTGTTTTCTACGATCATAGCTGTTTCTGTCTTGGTGCCAGCGATGCAGTGGCGTAACGGAGAATATTAGGGCTCTCCTGAAAAGCCAAGTTTTGAGCCTCAACCGTCAGTCAGACTATACCTCTCCCCATGAAGTAAGGTTTATGTACATTACGCCACTGCAGTGTATTGTTTAGAAGAAAGTCAGGTATGTGTGTGCCTGAAAACAATCTTTCTGGAGGCCTACACCTAGAGTTATAGTCTGTGGTGCGAGCTATTTTCTCTTAGACTGCCGGAGCATTTTCGAAATTAACTAACACTCCCTGGCTGCAAACTAGTACGTCAGTCTGGTGATTCAAACTGTTGCACTGTCATTTATAAATATCATTCAATAGGTGTTCACAGGATAACGTGCACCCTGATACCTTGTCGTAATCCAACATACTCTATAGAGTGTCACCGTGTTACCTTGGCCTGATATACCACCAGATCTTTCTCCAATCGATCATGAATGGGACATCACTGGACAAGATTATGCACAACCAGAATTAAACAACCTTTTTTGACCTAACAACAGCAACAGGCATGCAATTCCATCCCATAAACTGATATCCAGTACTTGTAAGATACATTGTATGCATTTAAAATTCTGACGGTTACACCGGTTTTTAATGTACCCTCATTTCAGATTTGAAATGGCTCTTCTCGTGCTTAAATTAACCTGCCATCTTGAAACATTAATCAATTAAATATGTTACCTAGACAAATGTATTGCCGAAATTTCATTCGTCTACAATAATTTTTTCTTGGTGTTTGGGATTTTTTTCCATCAGAGTGTAAGATGTATCCTAGAGTAATAAAACGAGGTTGTGAACTAAAAATGAACTTGCTTGACTTGAATACTCTTCGTTTGTACAAAAAAACTCACGTGAAAATTTTGTACCAATTGCAACAATACATATAAACGAAAGAAAGATGGTTAGGGCTGCTACACGACTCAAATCCATGGAGATCATTGGGATTGCAATATCGGTTCAAGATTTTTTTGTCACACGTTAAATTTATAACTGGAATCCATAAAACTTGGAGCCCCTACTGGCGGCCGCCAGGCCCGCCACGCGCTTCTGCCCTCTATTACAAATGAATATTTAAAACTAACAAAATGACGTAACTCGTCAATTTTTATATGCTTTCAAATATTTTGTGAAAAACAATTTTTTATGGAAATTGAAACAGTTTTTCATTCTTCTCAGGTTGGTTTGTTGCTTGATAGATGCAATACGCCAAGTGAGCTTATACCAAAAGAAGCATTTATATAAACATACAAATTATTTTGATACAAGTTATGATCGTTTTTTCTTGTGTAAAGTATTCAGGATTGAAAATGTCTCTCTAAATGTTAACTCGACTAATTGCTTTACACTGGCGAATGATTTCAATTCTAGTCTTACATTTGTTTCAAGGGCGTAGTTGCTACCGTATCAATGATATGGGGCCCCCAAGCTAAAAGGGCCTTAACATGTGTAAGCAAAGCAATCCTAAAAGCTTAATGAGCCTCCAAAAGGTCCCCCAAGGAATTCTGATACAAGGCCCACTCAGGACTAGGTACGCCAGTGATTTGTTAACACGATGGCTGTTGGTGACAGGCCTCTAAATTCTTAATTATAGTCAAGTTATATGGGCAACGTCCGAATTTATCCTTTCAAACTTGCATGCCACGTCAACTCGAGGACATTGAGCCTCAACAAATTTAACACGCGTCAGCCCTACAATATGGGGGTTTTCAATGGCAGCAGAACCGGACTGCAACAACGCCGCCCACGATTTTGCGACAATGACCACTCGGCGACTGCCTGTTCAAACCAAGACATGTTATACTGTAATTGTCACAATGTTATCCAATACTTAAGAAGATGTCTACACTTGATGGTATAGTAACTTTATTGTAGTAAAGAACATAATCAGAGAGTCTAACAATTTACACTAACGCTTATGATCCAATTTTTTATTCCAAGCTATCTGAAAAACTTCTGTCTGCAGAACACAAATTTGCAAAACATAGTTTTACTTTGTGTTGCATGTCAATTATAATAGAGCTAATTACTAATTGGAATAAAATTAAGAAAATTTACTTCTGATATTCGAAAAATCTTAAAAGTGTAAAACAAACATTAAATGAAAATTTCAAAGCAATTCAACGTGTATAAATTTTCAGAAAAAAAGTTTGATTTGCATAAAATCAACTTAATCTTCTAAAAAATTTATTTATATATATTTCAAATTACACATTTGTCTGAAAAACGAAGGAATTTCAATTCTTTGTAAAAAAAAATATTCAATGCCCATGGTCAAAATTGGCCTGCACTAATATTAGATTTAAAGAATTTCTTGTATTCTAAATTTGCATAAAGTTATAATGACTTGAATTTTAAGAGATGAGTATAAAGAAAAAGTTAAATAGAATGTGTGATGCCTTTGTTTCAGTTTGAATAACAGTCAAAGATGGGAGACAGTAAAAATGTTTATATTACGGAAAATATTTACAGTTAATTTAAATTTAAATAGTAATGGGAGCATAAATGTAAATTACATCTTTTGAAGGTGCTGCGTATTTAAAGTTAGTCTAAATTGCGTTTTTTGATCAAGACTTTGCGCCCGTCCGATCCGTTTACAGTCAGAATGCCCCAGTGCAAGGGTGTAAAGTTTCAGTTAGAGTAGGAAACGCTAGAAAATCTGGTGCGCTCAGTCACAGTTAAATGAGGAGCGTAAGAAACAGTTTGCGTTAATATTTGTCATTAATTTATATTGACAAATATTAACACTAAGCACAATGAAGCAGTTTTATTGATGTGTAACATCTTTACTCTCGGTTGCTGGATATTTGTTGGAGTGATTTCGTGAAAAGGGACGGAAATGCGTGAAAGGAAGTCGGGGGAAGTACGCGCTGTTTGATTTGACCGATTCAGCACCTTGGGAGTGTCTCTTCGCTATCCTCGTCTGGGGGTCCAACTGTAGTAGCAATTAAGACGCCCGCCTACCGCACATACCAGCAAGTCTTATTAGACTTCATCCAGAATAAACTTGTGATTCTTACGCTCAATTGTCAAAGTCTCAGGGCTCGTTGTGTGTGAAATCTAAGGAAATATTTATAAATGTGTAAACTATATGTTAATAATTATATTTCCTGTTAAGCGTCTGACAAACCTCATCATTCTTAAAAAAAATACGAGTAAGTAATATGGAATTATTTGAATAAATATTTAAGAGCTTACCATTTTCATACTTTGAGGTTAATTCCTGTCACTGTCAATATAATATTTTTAAACTGTGATTAAAAAAGATTTCTCGATTAAAAAAACTAACTAATTAAGTAAACGGGTATTTTTGATTTTCTCTAATATTTTTAATTTTTAAGCATGCGCTTGACGGTGTCTCTTCGCTACCCTCGTCTGGGGGTTAAACTGTAGACGCCGCCTACCGCACATACCAGCCAGTCTTGTCATTTTGGTGGTCGCATACATTTCTCCGAATCAAACAGTTAAAAAAATTAAAGATTTCCTGCATTTTGTACTTTTACCGTATACCGAAGGTGGTTCTGCTCTTTTTTTAAAAAAAACTATCACTCGCTTCCCATGATTTTGAGTGGTGATTTTAACGTGAACTTCAGTTTGCCAGAAGCTGAGCCGCTCATAGCTTTTCTGAAAGATGAACTCAAGTTCGAAATGAACACTAATCGAAATGTTTCGACAACTAACAGTGCTCCTGTTATTGACGCCGTTTTTCAACGATTTTTAAATACTTTGAAATCACTAGTATATGTGTCATACTTTAGTTTTCATAAATCTATTGTCTCCGCTCTTCCCCAAATTGAACAATAATAAATATATTTGATAAAAAACTGCATTACTCCTTGTATTAATTAAATAAAATTTTCATTAAAGATATAATTATTCGATAGAAAATTATTTCCAGTCATAACCGATTCATTTCTTTCAGGATTAAAGTCACTATTGCGTATTTACCATGATAACAAGTCAGATGTTACACATCATATGCGACTACTGTAAGACTCGTTTCTTTTTTTTATCAGCTATTAGATTTACAGACTTAAAATTTAACAAATATGGTTTTTTTTAAAGGATTTCTTCTTTTAATTTTCAAATTATTGGGGACGTTTTCAAGGCAATCAAATGAATTTACACTCATGTCCATAAATTAAGGATAATTCAGAATCACACATAAATTGAACTCTAAAATAAAAATTTCCCCTGTAGAATTATCACACACATCTTGAAGAAGAATATGCAAATTACAGGAAACCACCAGATGGCGCGGATAGTAAGTCACAATGACGAGAGTGTAAGAGAGGGGTATATAAGGAATGGTGGCAAAGAAGTAAAATTGTTCACAAGCGCTTTAAAAGCCTTTCAGTGCAATAACTGCATAGTTATGGCACAAAGGAAGCATTTGCATGATTTTTTACGTGATAGAATTATCGGACGACTGGAATGTGGATCTACCCAGCGGGAAGTATCCGAGGAACTTGGAATCGCCCAGAGTGTCATCTCCAGGCTTTGGCAACGATTCCAAGATGATGGTATTGTGAGTAGATGTTACAGCACAGGTCACCCCCGAGTTACAACGCCGAATGAGGATCGGTATTTGGCAGTTACTGCCAAAAGAAACAGACGGAGCACAGCATCAGACCTGTCTCGTCAGCTACCGGTACGACAGTTTCAAGGCAGACCGTGTAGAGACGCTTAGGGCACATTGGTCTATATGCTCGTAGGCCTGTCAAATGTGTTCCCCTTACCGCAACTCACTGTCACCTGCGATTAACCTGGAGTAGAGAGCATACATTGTGGACACCGCAACAGTGGTCTTGTGTGATGTTTTCCGACGAGTCCAGGTTTAGTTTGCAGTCTGATTCTCGCCGGACTTTCATATGGAGAGCGCCAGGTACCCGTTACCACCAAAAGAACACCATTGAACGACACCGTTACGGTGGTGCAGGATGGCTCGTTTGGGGAGGAATTATTCTTGGTTCCAGAACTGACCTGCATGTTCAGAGTATAACGATGACAGGCCACACCTATCGGGATGTCATTCTGGAACAACATGTACGCTTGTTTCGGGGCGCCATGGGTGCTGAATTTCTGTTTATGGATGACAACGCCCGTCCTCACCGTGCAAACATTGTAGACGAATGCCTTCAATCGGAGGATATCACCCGTATGGATTGGCCAGCATACTCACCGGACTTGAATCCAATAGAGCATGTGTGGGATATGCTTGGCCGACGAATTGCAGCCCGTCAACCCCCTCCCACCTGTCTACCGGAATTTCGGAGGGCATTGCTTGATGAGTGGTGTAATATTCCCCAAGATCAGATTGATAATTTGATACTCAGCATGCGTAGGCGTTGTAAGGCCTGTATTGCATCGTCCGGGAGACATACTCCGTATTAACCATCATACTAATCATGTTATACTGTTTTTTTGTAAATAGGTTCTTTTTTGAAATTTGTTCCAGGGAGTAAAAATCGCAATTTTTATTAATTATGTCAAACATATAGCATCTTTTTTGCTCTTTACCTTTTGTTTAATAAATAAACTTTACAAATAAGTCAAATTTGTTTTGCTTCTGTCTCTTTCTTTGCCTGAACTTCATTATCCTTAATTTATGGACATGAGTGTAGATAGCCTTTAGATAAAAATTTGTGTTATTAACGCCTTAACATGTGTGCTTGAATTAATTCAAGCGCGCCTAACAGACTAAATTGCTCACACTCGGGATAATTCGAGCAGTGTTATATTTTATGCTGTTGTAAATTTAATACTCAAATATAAGCGAGCGCCGTCTGCACTCATAAAATTACGCAGTAAAATTTACATAACGGTAATTGTTTCTTATATTTTGTGATTTTTTTATTAGATATCAGCATTTGGAACGCATGTTGGTTTAAAAAATGAAGGTGAAAAAAATTAGATTAAAAAGAAGTAAATTAGAAAGTAATTAAAGACTATTGAAGTGGCGTGCTTCCCGGGACCTTCGGATCCGAAACCGAGTAACTTAACCACTACACTAAAAGGATCACCATGGTGCAAAGGTAGTTACTGGCTTATATAGATGGCATCGCTACACACTCCCCTACCAGTGAGTTGGTGGTTAGGCGAACGAACGATGTTGTTATATCGAGCGTGTTGCGTGAACAGTTGTTGTTTTTGGAGGAGTTGCGTCAAGTGAGTCTGGCGACTTTGCTGCATCAAGTGAATCTGGCGAGTTAGCTGCATCAAGTAAGTCTGATGAGTTCTTTTTTGTTGTTGCTCCTTCTTGCGGGTAGATGGCGCTACGACAGTTCAGAAGGTTGCCTTTTTTTAGTTCAGCCAGGGTCACCAATGAAGTGGCGCGCTTATCCGGCAGGACAGATCTCGGGACCTTCGGATCCGAAACGGAGTAACTCAACCACTACACCAAAATCATCACCATGGTACGGAGGTTGTTACTGGCTTATATAGATGGCATCGCTACACTATCATAGTTATACAATTATAAAAAAAATTGGGTAGACCAAAATCTCCTGGAATTCTACAACCAACGAAACGTCTTTTTTCCAGCATCAACCCCAAAAGAAAGAAGTTCCCACAAGATACTGTGCTGTGTGTTCTGCTAAAAGGAATAGGAAAAGAGTCGTTATATGAGCTGGATGCGGGCATCTTATCGATTCTAGATGTATTTAAGTTGTCTAAAATCTATTGCTGTATCGGTGGTTCAGCTTGTATGAATCAAATTTATCCATATACTAATTCGTCAAACGACACGCACGGCTTAGTTTTTAAATTTTTTTTTAATGACACGAGACAGACAAAAACATACGCGATACAGACAAATCTCATGTAAGTGTTAACCAAAAAAGGTAGGATTGTCTCATCCCCTTAGCTGAATGGTCTGTTAGCGATCACGTGTTGTCCGTGACCTTTAATCACAGGATCGGAAGCCATCAAGGAGGCGGTGACTTCCGGTCTGATTGGTACTTAAACAAGATGTTTTTGCATTCAATGCTGGCTTTCGATCTCATTGGCCCTGATGACAATTCTACCTTAATCTAATTTGCCCCGATGACCATTTCCTCTCGGTTTAATTACGTAAACGTCGATGCCCTTTCCTACTTTTGCTAGCAAACATGTGTTACGCTCAAGAGTCTATTTTTAATCAAAAGTATTTCTGACCATTTTAGACTCACTTATTATAAATGTTATTAAATGGATTGAATTATTATAGGTTAATAAACGATTTCTGATGGCATATATATATATAGTCATTCTTCAAAAAAGTTGCTAATTAATCTCACTGTGTAACTCTGCTGCAACGTAGCTGTGGCAAAACAAGTGGTTATGGGCGGTATATGCCATAACCTGAAGATAGTTTTTGATACCGTCGGATATATTGACTTTTGCCGGGATGGAGGGGCTGAAAATTTCGCCACATGTGCTCTCTTGATTTTTCTGCTAAGAATAACTTTTGGTCGTGGTGTCGCTTATGAAATGGCTGTTTCTAATTATCAAATAAAACCACTGTACTCGAAGAATTACGTCACGTGGTCAACGGATATTTGTTTTTTATTACATGCAAAAAATTGTTTTGAAATCATGAATGGTAAAAAAAGTGCTCCCGAGAACAAAGAAAATAGGCGCGAGTTACGCGATTTTAATGCACGTCAACGACTGGCGTTGTCAATTCTGTATTTAAATATTAGCACCGAGTATCGCAGTATTATTGAAAACGTAACTGATCCTGCAGAAGCTTGGAAATTGTTGAGGAACAACTTCCGATCCCCGATAACAGACTTCATCATATGCAACTATTTAGCAAATTTTTCCAGTGCAGAATACAACAAAATGAAAAAGTGGACATTTTTTCTACAAGTATTAAAAGGATATCCAATCAATTGGAAGCGATCGGCAAGCCGATAGATGATATTTACCATTGTTATAAATTGTTAAGAAGCCTGCCATCAAAATTTGATTCTATTGTGCAGAACATTCTTCGGTGGACTGATGTTTCATTTAAATATAAAGATGTTTTGTTGGAGTTGGTTGCGGAAGAAACCAGTATCGCGCGCGCGATTTCCGATATAGTTTGAATCTACAGAGGAGTCAACATGTGATGTTTAATGTACAGAAATTAAGGGTAAAGTGTCATTATTGTGGTAAGTTTGGACATTTTAAGAGGGAATGCCGCTATGGAAGTACTGATGCGTCATCTGGTGCATTTACAGTCGGTCGAATAAAAAGTTGAGCACCGTGACCCTTTCAAAAAATTAATGAATATGGAAAACGACCTTTTTTGAAAGTATCCTCGGTTGTTTTTGTAAGAATCTTGTCCCCCCCCTACCGCCCATTGTGTTTCAGGTCCCATGGCTCTTTTTTTAGAATCCCCTTTCCACCAACCCTCCCGTTGTGTTTCAGGTCCAATATGATACGACTCTTTTTGAATGCACCCTGTCCCTTTTTC
Organism: Trichonephila clavata; assembly: GCA_019973975.1. Classification (NCBI taxonomy): domain Eukaryota; kingdom Metazoa; phylum Arthropoda; class Arachnida; order Araneae; family Nephilidae; genus Trichonephila; species Trichonephila clavata. The sequence continues at coordinate 66,523 of BMAO01017977.1, forward strand.
TCCTACCCTCCCGTTGTGTTTCAGGTCACCTTAGGATGGTTCTTTTTCACCTCGTGGTGTTTCAAGTCGACCTTAGGATTGCTCTTTTGGTATGAATTTTGTCCCCTCCCCCCCCCCTTCTTTGTACCCTCATGTTGCATATTTTCAGCTCAAACCAAAGTATGAAGCAAAGTCGGTCTCAAGTCAAAATTCACCTTAGGATTGCTCTTTTGGTATGAGTTTTTTACCCTCATGTTGCATTTTGTGTCAAAATGCAAGTGTGCAGGGAACTATGCGGAAGAACACCCAATAATGAACAAACTTTTTTCAAATTCCTCCGAAAAATATTTTTGATGGGCGTGAGAAAATTTTTCAGCTCACGAATGATTTAAAACGGGGGGGTGATCCACAAATGAAATGGAGGCATGTCAGGGGAAGATCTACAAGTGAAATGGAGATGCTTCAAGCTTAGTGTGTTTTGAAAGCAGCGACCCATGAAATGTAGGCATTTCAACGTTGGTGTGTCGAGAAAAGACAGAGAATCATTCCATTGCCATCTCACGATATAAAGCCTTCCAATCTTGGCGTGTCAAGGTGGTCTCAACTTGCAGCCAGCAGGCGAGTTCAATTTTGTGTGTGTGTGTGTGTCAAGTTTTTAAAAAGATGCATTCCAATCTTGGTAGATAATTTGGCCCGTAAAAAGGAGGACCCAGTCGACATGCGACCCCCAATTTTCGGATTTTTGAAGATTTTGGCTAAAAACATTTACCGATAAGACTGCCAGAATCTGGGAATTTTCAACATTATGCCAAATCCTGACAGTCTTAACGAAAAACATTTAGCATTTACCTGTTGCTATGAAAATTCTTTTTTCCGTCAAAACTGCCAGATTTGGAATATTCAATACAAACCTGACAGTTTTAACCAAAAACAAATTTCTAAACTCTTGACTGCATTCAGAAGCACTCTGATTTCTGGCTGCTAGCTGCTCATCTTTTATATATTCTAATGAGGTCACGTGAAACAAATTCTATTGGTTGACGCTTTTCAACCTTGAAACTAATCTTTTAACGTATTTTATGACATCTTGGTTGACGACCTTGAAACTAATCTTTTAACGTATTTTATGACATCTTGGTTGACGACCTTGAAACTATTTTTTAATGTATCTTTGTGCATCGTTTTAGTAAAAGTTTTTAAAGAGAGGCCCTCCAACGTTGGCACCTTCCTTAACCCAAAAAAAGGGGGACCGAGTCGACTCTTGTGTCGACTCTGTCTTCCTTTTTTTGGGCCCATGGGCATTTTTTTACAGTTTTCGGTTCAGTCCAGTTCTATTAAATCAGCCATTTGTTTCTTACATTCGGTCTGCAGGTTGTTGAAATGTTGCAAATAACGAGCAAAACGGTAAGACTTTACCATGGTGCACTCGGATAGATCATAATACTCGTGCACCTCATCGTGCAGGTGATTTGGCAGAGTACGGTCATGTAGGTCCTGGAACTTTGGCAGAGTCTCCAGGTTGATGGTAAAGAGTCCCAGCTGTTCAAAGACTTTGCGCTGGTCGGTTCCCTTGACCACGATGAGGCCTATACTCTGGTGGGTCACGTGAATCGATTCCTATTGGCTGGCCATACATATCATGAGATTTCTATCGACTATTCAACATTGACATGCAAAAAAAAAATACAAGAGGTTGGTAAAAAGTACAAATTTTTTAAAGAGATGCTCTCCAACCTTGGCACCTTCATTAACCCAAAAAGGGGGGGGGCCGAGTCGACTTGACTCGGTCCCCCCCCCTTTTTTTGGGCCAATGGGCATTTTTTTCACTCTATCAAAGCTGAAACTTTGTCATTCCATTCCGCCTGCAGCTTGTTAAACTGCTGCAGGTATTTTGCAAATTGAAAAGATTTCGGCATGGTGCAATGAGAAACATCCTCGTGCACACCCTCATGCATGGGGTTGGGAAAAGTGCCATCGCAAATGGTGTTGAATTTGGGCAGCATTTCCAAGAACACGGTGACGAGTCCCAACTCTTTAAAAAAATTTTGCTGCTTTGAGCTTTTCACTACTATGACGCCACCTGGGTCAACCATGCCCCTCACGCAATAGGGTAGGTATTCTACAGGCACACTCTTAGGCAAGGGACATACCAGAAGAAGACGAGCGTTTTTGCAGGCATTGGATCGCATATCTTTGGGCGTGGAGGTGAGTCCGGCATGGTTGACGGTGATGCAGAGCACTTCAGGATCACTGCCATCCCTGGGAATGGTGGCAATAGACAACTCGATGGGCACTGGCTTGCCCTGATGGTGAAAGACGTTGGCATGACCAAAATAGACTGACATGTTGCTTTTTTTCCTCTGAGAGAGAATGATGGCCTTTTATATGCTCGAGGAGCGTGCAGTCAACTGGCATCCCATGGGCCAAGGCCTTTTGATGCGAGTGTTCCACGTGTGGTTCCAAAGCCCGTTTCCAGGGTTGGTTACACACCAGGCGCCAAGGAAGGTTTTCGTCTCGATGCATTTCCCAATCGTCAAACCACGTTAATAAACTCACGTACACATCCACTAGGCGCATGCAGTTCGTGAGATTCAACGTATAGGCCTCTACATTTTGAGGTTGATGGGCTTCCCAAACTCGGCGAGACGGGGGACGACCCAGTTGAAAGAATTTTAAATCGACTCATGGATCCCACGTCAAATCCAAATGACTCGTAAACACGACCACGTTTTTTCCAAACGACCGAGGAACGTGCACACCAAAATTGGGCTCAAAAATGATGGTGTAAGGATAGTTTGACTCGTAATACGTGACTCGATCTGGCCAGCGACCCAAATTTCCGAACACGATCGTCGTGCGATGTCGACACTGGTCCAATAAATAATGCATCCCTTTGACACAAAGAATGAGACTTGTTTTTTAAAAAAAATAATTTTTTTTATTGATTATCTACAAGACAGATTCATGGGTTGTATCGCTTTAAATCCAATAGAGGGTTTGACACAAGAGGGGAGTTTGGGCATGGACAAGTCCAGGGGCTGTATCGCAAAATCTCTTTCAAAAGCATCCAGGAAGGCGATGAGAGCTCATTGTTTTCATCAAAGAGAGAGGGGACCAGGTGGAGCACCTGGGGTTCTTGTCCATAGACGGACGGCAGGAGCTGGTCGAGCAAAGCAGTATCTGGCTCTGGAATCTGCATAGGCTCCGGAATCTGTATAGGCTCTGGGTAGAGTAGCTCAAGGTCTGGAATCTGCACAGGTTCTGGATAGAGTAGCTCAGGATCTGGAGTCTGCACAGGCTGTGGATAGAGTAGCTCAGGATCTGGAATCTGCACATGCTGTGGATAGAGTAGCTCAGGCTCTGGAATCTGCGCAGGCTGTGGAATCTGCAAAGGCTGTGGAATCTGTATAGGTTCTGGAATCTGCACAGGTCTCATGATGCGCCCTCGTTTCTTGGGTGGGTGCGTCTCCTTCAAAGGTAGCTTCAGTCCATGAGCCGGGGTAGGAGGAGGTAGCTTGTAGGGGGTTTGATCAAACTTTTTCATTTTTCGGAAATCCCCCAAGTAGAATCCCTTCTGAAGGAGCTGAGGGAGAAGGGATTCGGGGATAATGTCGAGACCAAAGGTTGTTTTTTGAACCGTCAACATCAAGTAGTGGGTTCCAGCTTGGATCGGATATGCCGTGTGGGGCTCCAAGATGGTTCGATGGTAGAGCATTTGGTCATAGGGCTCAAAACTTCTCCTCGCCACATTGGGTTGGGCTCGGCACTTGAGACTGGAGGGGGGCAATTCGTACAGCTGCATGGGCACCTGCGTCGTTTGAATGAAATGAACCTCTCCGGGGTGCATCGTTCTCAAACCAAAGGTAAAGTCTTTTTTGACAAAAAACATGCTGCCATAGATGAAGACCATCCTCTTGTCGGTATTTTTGAGCAAACGATCTGGATTTTACAAGAGGCTTTTAGACACTTTTTCCCACATGATATCGTGGGGTCTAAATTTGTTGACATGCTTGGCTTCCATAACGGCACGCTTGAAATTATCCATAAAAGTCTTTTTTTGATGCCAATGATCTTTACAAAATAATGTAAACACTCGTTTCGCGTGGGGCTCTTGGTAGAGGATGCCCGCTCGAACTTGGCCCTGCCGAGTGGCATATTCCAACGCATCGGGTTTCTCGGGCAACGTCACGGGCACCACGGTGGAGGAAAGGTGCTCTGGGAAGGCATCCATGCTGCAACTGAGGAGAAGCGTCGACACGAGTCCTCCTTTTATATATTTCAGACAGGATGCGAGTGAAAAATGGTGTTGAGAGGTTGGTGGAGAATGGCACACATGCCTTGCACGGCAATCCAACGATGACAATGCGTCTGGTGGCAAAAGGGGCTTTCTCCCCGTGAATGGGATTTCAAAAGCATTACGGGGGTTCGTTTGAAAGGACTGAAAGAGCTCCAACTCGCTTGAATGTCTTTAAATTCTTTTTTGGAACGTGAGTCGGTCACACAAAGGGTACCAACATTGAGATAATGTAAACAGTTGAACAATTCATTCGCACCTACCGAACTCAATCTCTCTAAAAAAAATTTTTTTTTTTTAGAGAGTTTGGTTGTAAATTTTATTTGCTTCTGAAAGACATTTCAAACACCTTAAAGATATTTCAAACTTGCCTCACCCTCACATTCTTTTTTGTGGAAAAATGTTCCGGGAAGGATTTGTAAAATGACCCTTTTCAAACCCAGTCTAAAAAATTTGTGGGTAAGAAAGTTTTTTTTCTTGTCGTTTCCAACCTTGACATTGAGAGTAGCCCAAAAAAATGGGAGAATGATTACTGGTCCCGAGCTATGTTCCTTTCCAGCAATCATTCTCCCATTTTTCTGGGGAAACCTCTCCACCTCTACGGTGCTCGTATTGGGTTGGGTGTCCTGCAGAAGGGAACATGTATTCCTCACCTCCAGGTGTTGGAGTAAGCAACGCATGTGAAATACATGGCCACAGTGTGTCTTTTCTGGCCAATGCATCGGACTCAGGCAGATTGAACACGTGTCGGGTACTTGGAAGACGCTTTCAGGCCATTTCAACGCGTAACACCCATCCAACACGGCTTGAGCCAATAGAATCCAGGGGGTCAACTGTTGAGGACCGTGTCGCCTCCAAGCCTTATACGCCAATCAACATAATTTGGGTATGGCCAGGACCGTCCACAGGGCTTGAATAAAGGCCCCCTTTCCTTTGGTAGCCTGCTGCTCTAGGTAATCGCTGTAGAGTTCCGAGGGTTCAGAATACGTGAGGCACTCGAACGTGGGCAGGTCGTGGGGCTCGTGATTCGGAAACACTTTGCGTAAAAGATCCCCAAGGTCCACGGTGTAGAGAGCAATCACTTCGGAAGGTGTCAAAGTCTGTAAAAGGGCGCGAAAATGCATCATGAAGGTGATGTAATCGGCCAAATGGGCCTCTTGGTACTTGGCCAGGTAGACTTGAAACGCTTTGTCAGACTCCATTGTCTCGTGTGATGCAGAGGGTTTCCGAGCCGTGCTTTTTAGAAGAGAGACAAGCAGGAAGTGGATTTTGATTGGCTAGAGGTTATGAAGAATGTCCCACTTGTGGTCCTTTGCCAACGTGGGGTAAATATTCTTTTCCATTCTCTAAAATTTGTTTCAATCTTGCTTCGGTGGGTCGTTCTTGAAACACCATCGATTCCAATAAAACGTGAATCGCACAATCATGGGGTCTCCCCGACAACACAGTAAGCAATCCCATTGACAAATGCAGGGAGTCGAAACGATGGCTTTCAATGGCCTTTCAACGATCCACTGGAGAAGCAAATGGAAGGGTAGCGAGCTTATCAACTGTTCTATGTAATGTCGTTCTCCAACATTGACATTGAGCTAGTCTCAAACAATCTTTATGATGTAAAGACCCATCCTGTACGACGACATGATTGAATTGTTTAACCATAAAATATTTCTCGGGTTCTTCAAATAAATTAAAACAATGGCAAGTGTCGGGTCCTTCAGTGCATTCATCCACACTATAGACACAATCGGAAAGATGGAATCCATGTTTGCTTAATACCACCTTGACAGGAATAGGAAATTGTTTCACGAGTTCTTGAAATTTCACAATACCCGCTAAACGTTGCAATCTTTGTCTATAAGACGACAATCGTGAGACGTTTTCTCGCAAACCTGGGAGAATGTTTTTTTTTCCAATTCACCCATGAGAGATTCTAACGAGGTCATAATGACGAGTAAGAAATGTTTACAACACGGCAAACAAAATGAGAGCTTGAGTTGAAGGCTCAACCTTTTAAACACTCTCCAATCTCTCTAAAAAAAAATTATTTTTTTTTAGAGAATTCTTGTCAAGATTTTATTTTGCAGTTGATGGCGGAAATTTTTTCCATGCTCAATTGCACATTCTGAAGGTTGTAAAGAATTTCCAACATGTCGTGAGTCTTGGCTCGGAGTAAATAGTATTTTCCATTGTATAAAATTTGCTCCAACCTTACTTCGGTTGGCTCACCGTGCAACATTTGCTCTTGAAACACATCGTTGTAAGCTTATAAAGGTTCGGGAGTTTTATGTAGACTTGATACCCTTCTCCAACATTGACATTGAGCTTTTGTCAAACACTCTTTGGGATGAATTGTCCCATCTCGTACGACGACTTTATCCAATTGTTTCACAATAAAATAGTTCTCGGGTTCATCAAATAAATAAAAACAATTACAACAGCCTGGTCCTTTAGTATTTTTTTCTCTACTATAGATGCAATCCGAGATATGAAGCCCATGATCGTTCTGTACCAACTTCACGGGAATGGGAAATTTTTAATGTCAAAATGTCAAACAAATGTCAAATGTCAACATGTCAAATGAAAGAGACGAGCCAGTAGATTGCAACGCTCTATATGCTTTGGCCTTACCCCCCATAGCCATCGTCTGTAATGAATGAAAAAAACAAAATTCAAAGGTAAATGACGGTGTTCCTATGAACTTGTGTGGCGCATTGTGGGCTCCTGTCGAATCATAAACAACTCTTGGGTATACCCCCATAGGAGGATCTCGTGAGCCGGAGCCAAGTTATTTTTGATTAAAGTTGTGTTTGAGTGCACGAGTAGATGACAAAACTACTCATGGGGGTCAGAAGAACATTACAACTGAAAAGTAAAATGGCAGTACACGCAGCACTCCGAGAGAACAACTCTAACTAGACAAGAAATGTATTTCTCTAAAAAAAAAAAAATTTTTTTTTAGAGAGTTTGATTTCAAACTTTATTTGCTTCTGAAAGATGTTTCAAACTTTATTTGCTTCTGAAAGATATTTCAAACTTTATTTGCTTCTGAAATATAGGAGGAGGCATTAGAGCAAAAAGTTCTCGATAAAGTGCGGAATTTCGATCAAACTAAAACGGGTAATTTGGAATCGGTGATAAAGTTTAAAGTGGGAGCCAAATACATGTTGACTTACAACATTGATACAGCAGATGGTTTGGTGAATGGTGCTGTGGGGCAGCTGAAAAAACTTGAATATTGTTTCGTTAAAGGATCGAATAATCTAGAAGTAAAGCGCATTTGGTTGGAATTTCCGAATTCAAATGATATTGATAAGGAGAAGCGTAGGCAATGTATTCGTTACTCGATTCAAAACAAGATGGGTTTGCTTTGGACTCCCATCGAGCGAGTGAAAAAAGTTGTGTACCGCTCCAACAACGATGCCATTTCAGTGACAAGAAACCAATTTCCAATCATTCTAGCGGAAGCGATGACAATCCACAAATCACAAGGAGCCACATTTCAAGAAGCAGCAGTTGGATTTAAACGCAATCTGACACGGCCCCTACAATATGTTGCTTTGTCTCGAGTCACAAGCATTCAAGGATTGTATATTTTAGGCGAATACAAGGCTCCTCCACGAGAAGATGATTTAATTTTTCAAGAGATGAAAAGACTCAAAGCACATTCAATCATACCGAAATATGCATTTCTATACCATGATCCCAATACGTTACAAATCATGTATCATAACGTTCAATCTCTGAATGCACATCATGAAGACATTGCTGCTGACCCATTAAGGATGAACAGTAATATTTTATTGTTTGCTGAAACGTGGACAAAGGTCGGAGATAAATTTGCCTTTGATCATTTTGATCACTACCACTTGCTCAGCCATCATTCGCGTCGAAAGCCTAGCGGTGTGTCCATTTATCTTAAAAAACACTTGAGTTCCATGGTAGAAGAGGTGGAAATATTTCCAAATTACGAAACAGGTGTTCACGTCATGGTAGTGAACTTTAAAACTAAAATACGTACGTTGCCGTTTTATATGCCAAACCAGGATCCTCCAATAACAACATTTATGATGCCCTTGATCAAAGTTTGGACAATAAAAATTCAGATTACCGAACTCTATTAGCAGGTGATTTTAACATTGATATGATGGCTCGGCGTGGAAGAGAATTTTGTGAAATGTTGACAAATATTTATTACATAACGTTGCGCAACAATCCGTCTCAATACACAACAATAGGCCAAACCACCATTGATTGTGTATTTTCAACACATGGTCTGAGAACATGTGGTGTTTATGAAAGTGCATTCAGTACCCACCTACCACTATATGTTCAAATGACTTGGGAAAAGAAAAAGGTTCGAACATCATATCCACAGGAAGATGATGATCCAAGTTTGGAATCTGGACCAGATCTTTTGGATAGAACTGGCGATATTGATTGGGCGGAAGATGATGATTTCCCAAAATAAAGTTTGAAATATCTTTCAGAAGCAAATAAAGTTTGAAATATCTTTCAGAAGCAAATAAAGTTTACAATCAATTTCTCTAAAAAAAAGAATTTTTTTTTTTTTAGTGGGTGCACTTTAAAAGTTTAAAAGCTTTTTATAACCATCATCTCATTTGCTTGTCTAGTTTATGGTGCAGTTTCAAAGTTTTCTTGAAATTTTTTTTATTTTCAATTTATCGTGCCAGACCATGCCAGTCGTTTTGGATCCATGCTTTTGTGAACAAGATTGCTTACCGTGTCCTCGGGGAGAAGAACCACCTCATGATTGTGCGATTCACGTTTTATTGGAATCGAAGGTGTTTCAAGAACGAATGGTGCACGGTGAACCCACCGAAGCAAGATTGAAACAAATTTTAGAGAATGGAAAAGAATACTTACCCCGGGCCATGCATATGACGGACGAAAATAGTAAACGTTGGCAAAGGATGTATGACTTGATCCAGAGTGGGTTTCCACGACCTCTATAATGCCTCCTCCTATCTTTCAGAAGCAAATAAAGTTTGAAATATCTTTCAGAAGCAAATAAAGTTTGAAACATCTTTCAGAAGCAAATAAAATTTACAACCAATCTCTCTAAAAAAAATTTTTTTTTTTTTTTTTTAGAGAGAGAAATTGATTGTAAACTTTATTTGGTTCTGAAAGATAGGAGGAGGCATTAGATAGAATAGTGTAAAATACTTTGGGCTCTTCAGTCAGTTGTTTTACAACTCTATTTGTATTCCCTGATTGTAAGCATTCATTACTTAGAGTTATGACTTCTTTAAAAACATTAATTTCTGAATTGGAACAAAATATTATCCCAGGTTTGCAGCAAGAACATTCCTCACAGTTGTTTCCTTATAGACGAAAATTGCTACATTTAGCGGGTATTGTGAAATTTCAAGAAACTCTTGAAAAAATTTCCCATTCCCGTCAAGTTGGTACAGAACGATCATGGGCTTCATATCTCGGATTGCATCTATAGTAGAGAAAAAAATACTAAATGACCAGGCTGTTGTAATTGTTTTTATTTATTTGATGAACCCGAGAAATATTTTATTGTGAAACAATTGGATAAAGTCGTCGTACGAGATGGGACAATACATCCCAAAGTGTGTTTGACAAAAGCTCAATGTCAATGTTGGAGAAGGGTATCAAGTCTACATAAAACTCCCGAACCTTTATAAGCTTACAACCATTTGTTTCAAGAACAAATGTTGCACGGTGAGCCAACCGAAGTAAGGTTGGAGCAAATTTTATACAATGGAAAATACTATTTACCCCGAGCCAAGACTCACGACATGTTGGAAATTCTTTACAACCTTCAGAATGTGCAATTGAGCATGGGAAAAATTTCCGCCATCAACTGCAAAATAAAATCTTGACAAGAATTCTCAAAAAAAAAAAAAAAAAAAAACTTTTTTTAGAGAGATTGGAGAGTGTTTAAAAGGTTGAGCCTTCAACTCAAGCTCTCATTTTGTTTGCTGTGTTGTAAACATTTCTTACTCGTCATTATGACCTCGTTAGAATCTCTCATGGGTGAATTGGAAAAAAACATTCTCCCAGGTTTGCGAGAAAACGTCTCACGATTGTCGTCTTATAGACAAAGATTGCAACGTTTAGCGGGTATTGTGAAGATTCAAGAACTCGTGAAACAATTTCCTATTCCCGTCAAGGTGGTATTAAGAAAACACGGATTCCATCTTTCCGATTGTGTCTATAGTGTGGATGAATGCACCGAAGGACCCGACACTTGCCATTGTTTTAATTTATTTGAAGAACCCGAGAAATATTTTATGGTTAAACAATTCAATCATGTCGACGTACGGGATGGGTCTTTACATCATAAAGATTGTTTGAGACTAGCTCAATGTCAATGTTGGAGAACGACATTACATAGAACAGTTGATAAGCTCGCTACCCTTCCATTTGCTTCTCCAGTGGATCGTTGAAAGGCCATTGAAAGCCATCGTTTCGACTCCCTGCATTTGTCAATGGGATTGCTTACTATGTTGTCGGGGAGACCCCATGATTGTGCGATTCACGTTTTATTGGAATCGATGGTGTTTCAAGAACGACCCACCGAAGCAAGATTGAAACAAATTTTAGAGAATGGAAAAGAATACTTACCCCGCGTTGGAAAGGACCACACACACAAGTGGGACATTCTTCATAACCTCTAGCCAATCAAAATCCACTTCCTGCTTGTCTCTCTTCTAAAAAGCACGGCTCGGAAGCCCTCTGCATCACACGAGACAATGGAGTCTGACAAAGCGTTTCAAGTCTACCTGGCCAAGTACCAAGAGGCCCATTTGGCCGATTACATCACCTTCATGAGGCATTTTCGCGCCCTTTTACAGACACTTTGACACCTTCCGAGAAGTGATTGCTCTCTACACCATGGACCTTGGGGACCTTTTACGCAAAGTGTTTCCGAATCACGAGCCCCACGACCTGCCCACGTTCGAGTGCCTCACGTATTCTGAACCCTCGGAACTCTACAGCGATTACCTAGAGCAGCAGGCTACCAAAGGAAAGGGGTCCTTTATTCAAGCCCTGTGGACGGTCCTGGCCATACCCAAGTTATATCGATTGGCGTATAAGGCTTGGAGACGACACGGTCCTCAACAGTTGACCCCCTGGATTCTATTGGCTCAAGCCGTGTTGGATGGGTGTTACGCGTTGAAATGGGCTGAAAGCGTCTTCCAAGTACCCGACACGTGTTCAATCTGCCTGAGTCCGATGCATTGGCCAGAAAAGACACACTGTGGCCATGTATTTCACATGCGTTGCTTACTCCAACACCTGGAGGTGAGGAATACATGTTCCCTCTGCAGGATACCCAACCCAATACGAGCACCGTAGAGGTGGAGAGGTTTCAACAGAAAAATGGGAGAATGATTGCTGGAAACGAGCATAGCTCGGGACCAGTAATCATTCTCCCATTTTTTTGGGCTACTCTCAATGTCAAGGTTGGAAACGACAAGAAAAAAAAACTTTCTTACACACAAATTTTTTAGACTGGGTTTGAAAAGGGAACATTTTTCCACAAAAAAAGAATGTGAGGCAAATAAAGTTTGAAAAGGGTCATTTTACAAATCCTTCCCGGAACATTTTTCCACAAAAAAGAATGTGAGGGTGAGGTAAGTTTGAAATATCTTTAAGGTGTTTGAAATGTCTTTCAGAAGCAAATAAAATTTACAACCAATCTCTCTAAAAAAAAATTTTTTTTTAGAGAGATTGAGTTTAAGAGCAAACTACTCGCAGCTCATCTTTTTTCAAAATGACAGACACGGATGATTTGTTTAACCTGTTGTCAACACCTGGTTCACCTCTGCCATTGACTCCAATGGCTTCTCCTTCTCATGAACCTTCTCAAGATGAGCAGAGACATGCTCCACAAGACTCTCGACGACGCCGTTTTAAACCTTATCAACGACCCCCTTATGCCTATCGATTTCCCCAGAACCATGTCCAAGTCTTTTTCCATACTCACGGTCTGGCCGTGTTGTGTCTCCAAGATTATGGTTTCACGCTCACCAATGGTGTCGTCTCGTATGCCTTGGATCGGGTAGGTGCGAATGAATTGTTCAACTTGTTTACATTATCTCAATGTCGGTACCCTTTTTGTGACCGACTCACGTTCCAAAAAAGAATTTAAAGACATTCAAGCGAGTTGGAGCTCTTTCAGTCCTTTCAAACGAACCCCCGTCATGCTCTTGAAATCCCATCCACGGGGAGAAAGCCCCTTTTGCCACCAGAAGCAATGTCATCGTTGGATTGCCGTGCAAGGCATGTGTGCCATTCTCCACCAACCTCTCAACACCATTTTTCACTCGCATCCTGTCTGAAATATATAAAAGGAGGACTCGTGTCGACGCTTCTCCTCAGTTGCAGCATGGATGCCTTCCCAGAGCACCTTTCCTCCACCGTGGTGCCCGTGACGTTGCCCGAGAAACCCGATGCGTTGGAATATGCCACTCGGCAGGGCCAAGTTCCAGCGGGCATCCTCTACCAAGAGCCCCACGCGAAACGAGTGTTTACATTATTTTGTAAAGATCATTGGTATCAAAAAAAGACTTTTATGGATAATTTCAAGCGTGCCGTGATGGAAGCTAAGAATGTCAACGAATTTAGACCCCACGATATCATGTGAGAAAAAGTGTCCAAAAGCCTCTTGAAAAATCCAGATCGTTTGCTCAAAAATACCGACAAGAGGATGGTCTACATCTATCGCAACATGTTTTTTGTCAAAAAAGACTTTACCTTTGGTTTGAGAACGGTGCACCCCGGAGAGGTTCATTTCATTCAAACGACGCAGGTGCCCATGCTGCTGTACGAATTGCCCCCCTCCAGTCTCAAGGGCCGAGCCCAACCCAATGTGGCAAGGAGAAGTTTTGAGCCCTATGACCAAATGCTCTACCATCGAACCATCTTGGAGCCCCACACGGCGTATCCGATCCCAGCTGGAACCCACTACTTGATGTTGACGGTTCAAAAAACAAGCCTTTGGTCTGGACCATTATCCCCGAATCCCTTCTCCCTCAGCTCCTTCAGAAGGGATTCCACTTGGGGGATTTCCAAAAAATGAAAAAGTTTGATCAAACCCCCTACAAGCTACCTCCTTCTACCCAGGCTCATGGACTGAAGCTACCTTTGAAGGAGACGCACCCACTCAAGAAACGAGGGCGCATCATAAGACCTGTGCAGATTCCAGAGCCTATACAGATTCCAGTCCCTGTGCAGATTCCAGAGCCTATACAGATTCCAGTCCCTGTGAAGATTGCAGAGCCTATTTAGATTCCAGTCCCTGTGAAGATTCTAGAGCATATACAGATTCCAGTCCCTGTGCAGATTCCAGAGCCTGAGCTACTCTATCCACAGCCTGTGCATATTCCAGAGCCTAAGCTACTCTATCCACAGCCTGTGCAGATTCCAGAGCCTGAGCTACTCTATCCACAGCCTGTGCATATTCCAGAGCCTAAGCTACTCTATCCACAGCCTGTGCAGATTCCAGATCCTGAGCTACTCTATCCAGAACCTGTGCAGTTTCCAGACCTTGAGCTACTCTATCCAGAGCCTATGCAGATTCCGGATCCTATGCAGATTCCGGAGCCAGATACTGCTTTGCTCGACCAGCTCCTGTCATCCGTCAATGGACAAGAACCCCAGGTGCTCCACCTCGTCCCCTCTCTTTGATGAGCTCATCGCCTTTCTGAATGCTTTTGAAAGAGATTTGGCGATGGAGCCCCTGGACTTGTCCATGCCCAAACTCCCCTCTTGTGTCAAACACTCTATTGGATTTAAAGCGATTCAACCCATGACTCTGTCTTGTAGATGATCAATAAAAAAAAATTTTTTTTTTAAAAACAAGTCTCATTCTTTGTGTCAAAATGATACAACATTTGTTGGACCAGTGTCGACATCGCACGACGATCGTGTTCGGAAATTTGGGTCGCTGGCCAGATCGAGTCACGTATTACGAGCCAGACTATCCTTACACCATCATTTTTTAGCCCAATTTTGGTGTTCACGTTCCTCGGTCGTTTGGAAAAACCGTGGTCGTGTTTACGAGTCATTTGGATTTGACGTGGGATCCAGGAGTCGATTTAAAATTCTTTCAAATGGGTCATCCCCCGTCTGGCCGAGTTTGGGAAGCCAAACAATCTCAAAATGTAGAGGCCTATATGTTGAATCTCACGGACTGCATGCGCCTAGCGGATGTGTACGTGAGTTTATTAACGTGGTTGGACGATTGGGAAATGCATCGAGACGAAAACCTTCCTTGGCGCCTGGTGTGTCCCCAACCCTGGAAACGGGCTTTGGAACCACACGTGGAACGCTCGCATCAAAACGCCTTGGCCCATGGGATGCCAGTTGACGTCACGCTCCTCGAGCATATATAAGGCCATCATTTCCTCTCAGAGGAAAAAAAGCAACATGTCTGTCTATTTTGCTTATGCCAACGTCTTTCACCACCAAGGCAAGCCAGTTTCCATCGAGTTGTCTATATTGCCACCATTCCCAGGGATGGCAGTGATCCTGAAGTGCTCTGCATCACCATCAACCACAACGGACTCACCTCCACGCCCAAAGACATGCGATCCAATGCCTGCAAAAACGCTCGTCTTCTTCTGGTACATCCCTTGCCCAAGAGTGTGCCTGTAGAATACCTACCCTATTGCGTGAGGGGCATGGTTGACCCAGGAGGCCTCATAGTAGTGAAAAGCTCGAAGCAGCAAAAATTTTTTAAAGAGTTGGGATTCGTCACCGTGTTCTTGGAGATGCTGCCCAAATTCACACCATTTACGATGGCACCTTTCCCAACCCCATGCATGAGGGTGTGCACGAGGATGTTTCTCATTGCACCATGCTGAAATCTTTTCAATTTGCAAAATACCTGCAGCAGTTTAACAAGCTGCAGGCGGAATGGAATGACAAAGTTTCAGCTTTGATAGAGTGAAAAAAAAATGCCCATTGGCCCAAAAAGGGGGGGGGGACCGAGTCTACTTGACTCGGCCCCCCCCCTTTTTTTTGGGTTAATGAAGGTGCCAAGGTTGGAGAACAACTCTTTAAAAAATTTGTACTTTTTACCAACCTCTTGTATTTTTTTTTTGCATGTCAATGTTGAATAGCCGATAGAAATCTCATGATATGGATTGCCAGCCAATAGGAATCGATTCACGTGACCCACCAGAGTATAATAGGCGAGCCATCCGCCGCCCTTCTCTCAAATGCAACATGTCTCATCTAGCCTTTTTTCTCATGCCAACGTGTTTCACCGTGGGGGTAAGCCTGTCCCCATCTAATTGTCCATTGCCAGCATTTCGGAGGATTCCAAAGTGATTTGCATCACCGTGGATCATTCCAATTTGAGGACGACCTCGAAAGACTGCCGGGCCAATCGTTTCATCAAAGAACGTCTCAATCTGAAAAGCCACCTGCCTGGATCCGTGCCCCTAGAATACCTGTCCTTTTGCGTCAGGGGCAAATTTTGTCACCTGGCGCAAGGAAATCGAGGCCTCATCGTGGTCAAGGGAACCGACCAGCGCAAAATCTTTGAACAGCTGGGACTCTTTACCATCAACCTGGAGACTCTGACAAAGTTCCAGGACCTACATGACCGTACTCTGCCAAATCACCTGCACGATGAGGTGCACGAGTATTATGATATATCCGAGTGCACCATGGTAAAGTCTTACCGTTTTGCTCGTTATTTGCAACATTTCAACAATCTGCAGGCCGAATGTAAGAAACAAATGGCTGATTTAATAGAACTGGACTGAACCGAAAACTGTAAAAAATGCCCATGGGCCCAAAAAAAGGGGGACCGAGTCGACTCTTGTGTCGACTCGGTCCCCCTTTTTTTGGGTTAAGGAAGGTGCCAACGTTGGAGGGCCTCTCTTTTAAAACTTTTACTAAAACGATGCACAAAGATACATTAAAAAATAGTTTCAAGGTCGTCAACCAAGATGACATAAAATACGTTAAAAGATTAGTTTCAAGGTTGAAAAGCGTCAACCAATAGAATTTGTTTCACGTGACCTCATTAGAATATATAAAAGATGAGCAGCTAGCAGCCAGAAATCAGAGTGCTTCTGAATGCAGTCAAGAGTTTAGAAATTTGTTTTTGGTTAAAACTGTCAGGTTTGGGTTTGTATTGAATATTCCAAATCTGGCAGTTTTGACGGAAAAAGAATTTTCATGGCAACAGGTAAATGCTAAATGTTTTTCCTTAAGACTGTCAGGATTTGGCGTAATGTTGAAAATTCTCAGATTCTGGCAGTCTTATCGGTAAATGTTTTTAGCCAAAATCTTCAAAAATCCGAAAATTGGGGGTCGCATGTCGACTGGGTCCCCCTTTTTTCGGACCAAATTATCCACCAAGATTGGAATGCATCTTTTTAAAACTTGACACACACACACAAAATTGGACTCGCCTGCTGGCTGCCAGTTCAGTCCTCCTTGACGCGCCAAGATTGGAAAGTTGTGAGATGTCTCGTCCCCTTCCACACCCCTATTGGAATGATTCTCCTGGTTTTCTCGACATACCAACGTTGCATTGTCTACATTTCATGGGTCGCTGCTTTCACCAAGCTTGAAGGATCACCATTTCATTTGCCCCCGGACATGCCTCCATTTCATTTGTGGATCACGCCCCGTTTTAAATCATTCGTGGCGTCCTCCGTGAGGTGAGACTCTTTCTCACGCCCATCAAAAATATTTTTCGGAGGAATTTGAAAAAAGTTTATTTGTTCATTATTGGGTGTTCTTCCGCATAGTTCCCTGCACACTTGCATTTTGACACAAAATGCAACATGAGGGTAAAGAACTCATACCAAAAGAGCAATCCTAAGGTGAATTTCGACTTGAGACAGACTTTGCTTCATACTTTGGTTTGAGCTGAAAATGCAACATGAGGGTACAAAGAAGGGGGGGGGGACAAAATTCATACAAAAGAGCAATCCTAAGGTCGACTTGAAACACCACGAGGTGAAAAAGAACCATCCTAAGGTGATTTGAAACACAACGGGAGGGTAAGAGAAAAAGGGATAGGGTGCATTCAAAAAGAGTCGTATCATGTTGGACCTGAAACACAACGGGAGGGTAGGTGGAAAGGGGATCCTACAAAAAGAGCCATGGGACCTGAAACACAACGGGCGGTAGGGGGGGGGACAAGATTCTTACAAAAACAACCGAGGATCCTTCCAAAAAAGGTTGTTTTCCATATTCAATCATTTTTTGAAAGGGTCACGGTGCTCAACTTTTTATTCGACCTACTGTAATAGACGATACAGAGAATGCCGAACTCCTAGTCCGAAATTGTATCGACATCCAGTTGTGCCATTTCCTGTTAAATCTCCTAGATCAAGTGATAAGTTCCATTATGCCTTTTGAGGTTGTAGACAAGACAGGGGTTACCCGTTTAAGGATCGAAATGACTTAAGCAAGCACCATGATTCAACAAATTTTGTAACACACCGAAATGAAGGTAAGAGTAAACTGTCCTTTTTTCATGCTGAGGCTAATTTGAGCTGTAATGTTGGTAAAGACGCCTGGATTGTGGATACAGCTGCTATATAGTAATCATTTCACAAATAAATAAGGACTTGTTTATTAATTTTGTAGATGTTGTAAATGAAAATATGGTTCTAGCTGTAAATGGTGTTGAATTTCCCATAGAAGGAAAAGGTGATGTATAAATTTGGTTTAATGGTCATGAATGCTTACTCAGAAATGTATTGTTTTCTAGTAAATTAAGGAAAAATTTAATGTCTGGCCCCATGCTTGACCAGAACGGGTTAAAATTTATTGGTGGAAATGGGCAAATTAAAGTTTATGCAGGAAGTAAATTAATTTTTAAAGCTAATCTTGAACAGGGCTTGTATTATGCATACCCGGACATTGAACCGAAATATGCATCTAAAATTGAAAAGACCTTAAAAATTGAAGGAAAGCCAAATGATTTAATGACCTGGCATGAAAGATTTGGTCACGCAAATGTTGATTATATCCTAAAAACCAGCCGTTTAAATGCTGTGAGAGGTTTACCAAAACTTAAAAGGCAACTGAATTTCGAATGTGAATCATGCAGGTTAATCAAATACAAAAGGGTTACTTTTCAGTCCATAGAATGCACAAGATCTAAAGCACCTTTAAACTTATCGCATTGCGATGTTTGGGGAACAGCTAATGCAATTGGTAAGAGGGGAGTAAAGTATTACTTGTCAGTACTTGTTGATTATTCTCGTAGAATGTTTATTTTTCCTATTTGCCATAAATCGGATACTTATGATACTCTAACCAAATTTATTATAAGGGCTGAAAGACGGCTGGGTTTAAAAGTTAAAGCTATTCGCTCGGATATTGGTGGAGAATTCATCGCTAGTATTTTAACTGATTTTTTTTGTAAAGAGTTATAAAACACGAGAGAACTAACATTTATACGCCACAGCAAAATGGCGCTTCAGAACGTCTCAATAGAACGGTAATTGACGGAGCTAGGTCAGTGCTATCAGAAAGTGGATTAGATAAGAGTTTCTGGCCTGAAGCTGTATTATATTTTGTACATGTTTGGAACAGATTATGTCACTCTGGTCAAAATCTTACACCCATTGAACTTTATACAGGTATTAAACCCTCAATTAGACATCTAAGACCTTTTGAATCTACCTTGTATGTTGGAACACCTAGGCCTTTAAGGGGAAAACTGGACTCAAAGACTAAAAAGGTATATTGGTTGGTTTCGCTCAAGGAACTAGAGGATATATGGTGTGGATGCCTGAGGATTCAAAGGTTATTGAAACCTCTGTTTGTTTTCAGAAACCTCATCAGAGTAGCAGTGGAGCGGTGCTAGTGCCCCCAGGTTTGAAGTTTTCTGATCACGAAGTGGTTGAGAACGGCGATGATGATGAAATAGTAAATAATATCCCAGTCTCCTTGCCACAAAATTCAGATTCAGAAACTGATGAAGATTTAAATAAAATCGACACTTCTGTAGTTCCTGTAAAAATTACATGGAAACGTATGGTGGTTCCAGAAATGACATATATTACTATGAAGTAGGAAAATCTCAAAGGTTAAGGTTCTGCAATGAAATTAAGAAATATTGCAAGGATATGAATCTAGAGTTTGATGCAAGTATTTTTAATTTCAAGAGGAAGGATACCTTCGAAGGAAGTTAACCCACAATCCAGTGTATCAGGTGTCCAGAGAGTAAAAGTTAAAAATACATGACTAGATATTTTAATCCCTAGAACTTTTAAACAGATGGAAAAATCCCCTCAACAGGAATCGTGGAGGACAATGGATGAAGAATTTGAAAATCTTAAATTAAGGAAAGTATGGAAATTAACTCCTGATAAGCAATTATTAGGTTGTAGGTGGGTCTATAATTTGAAACGGGATGAAAACGGAAAAGTAATACGATATAAAGCTAAGTTAGTAGCTCAAGGTTATTCACAGGTTAAAGGTGAAAGCTACGATGAGACTTTTTCTCCTGTTGTTAATTTTTCTGTGATAAGATTGTTCTTTTCTCTGTTGGTAGTGTGGCAGAAGTGGAAACACATTCAGTGTGATGCAACTGGAGCTTATCTCTATGCACTATTAGATGAGGAAGTGTAAATGAAGCAACCACAAGAATATGTAGAAAAGGGAATCTAGTTTGTAAATTAGAACGAGCCTTATATACGGACTTCATCAGAGCGGTACAGCTTGGTATTTTGAATTAAATTATGTTTTAAATGACATTGGTTGCCACCCATCCAGTATAGTGGTCAGTGAAGCTGACTGCAGTGCAGCAGGGACTGGGTTCGAATCCCGGAGAAGGCATGGATGTTTGTGTTGTAATACTTTCTTCTGTCTGTGTTGTTTACCCCCGTGTTATACGTTCGGTGGTGCACGGGGTTTATAAAAGTTAAAAAAATGACATTGGTTTACAGAAGTTAAACTGAAGTGATTGCACTTACTTTTACGGAAATTCTATTGTTCTTGTATATGTAGATGATATCGTTATTTTTGGACAAAAAGAAAGGGACAGTGAAGATATTTTAATTAAATTGAGGGTAAAGTTTAATTTGAAAATTGGCTGTTAGGAGTTGAATTCGAGGAAAAGGATGACTGCATGCTAATCCATCAAATGCTATATATATTGATGAGATATGCAAGAAATACGAACATTTGAATATCCCAATTTCCTCATTACCGATAGCTAAGGGAATTCAGTATAGTAAACGCCAATGTCCCAAATCTAGTGATGAGAAAACAGAAATGAAAAGGTAATCCCATATCGAAACGTTCTTGGTTGCTTGTAGGTCGAATGAGACCTGACATATCTTATGCAGTTAACATTTTTTCACAGTTTCAAAATGATCCAGGTATTGAACATTGGTACGGTTTGTTGAAACTATTTGGGTATGTTAACAAAACTGGACATTACAAATTAAGGTTAGATTGTAGACGTATTGACACAGTGGGTTTTTCTGATGCAGACTTTGCAGCAAATAGAGAGGACAGAGTTTCAACGGGTGGACAATTTATTTGTTTAGGAAACGCTCCTATTACAAGGCAAACGTTTAAAGAGAAATCAGTAAGTTTATCGACTATGGAGGCCGAGTTTATGAGCATGGTGGAATGCATAAAGGAAATAACTTGGTTAGATAATATAATGAATGAATGTGTAAGTAGGGACCTAATTAAACATATGAATAAACCAGTTTTATTGGCTGATAATCAAGCAGCTATAGATTTCCTCAAATCGCCAATTGAAAATTACCGCACTAAACATATAGAAGTGAGATATCACACATTATGTAAGGGATTTATTCTATAAGGGTTTATTTGAGGTGAAATACGTTAAAAGTATAAAGCAAATTTGGCAGATATATTTATAAAACCTTTAACACAGAATGGGTTGAATAGTTTTGTTGAAAATGTTTTTGTATATTAACATGTTTTTAAAATGTTTTGAACTTATGAGATCTTTTGAGAAATTAACTTTTGGAGTTTTCTTGAACAATTGTTCATGATTCAAGTGTTTTTTCAATTTTACATGTAACTATTGATGTTGCTTGTTTTTATGCCACCATCTCCAAATCAGTTTTTTGAAATTAATCTTCTTGAATAATCATTAGTGTATATAGTTAAATCATGATCATGTTTTTATTGAAATGAAAGTATTTAGTGTCTCTACGCGCACTGGTACTGATTTGCACATTTGTTTTCCTCTAAAATTGTTTACACCACAAATTAAATGGCACGAAACCGTTGCAACAAGAATTTTATTAGAGCGTTCTCCATACGCTCTTTCTCGCACGAAGTTTACACATACACTGAACTCTATACACACTAGCGCCCTCTCGCGACAAATATTCACTTGTTATTGTGGGCATCACAAGAAATATTTTGTTCAACACTGAACATCCACCCCCGGGTTGAATGACACATTCAACAATTCACAAATAACACAATAATGCACAATACAAAAACAAAAATACATAAAAAAGGTAAAGTACTCAAATACACAAAATTGAATTGAAAAAATACAGATTTGAAATTTTTACATACATTATTCACTTGAAAAGGGTAAAACACAAAGTTTAGTTATAGGACGTTCAAAAACTCCATTTTTAGTTTTCACGAACACTACTCTTATTTTATTATCTTTACCATAATACACTTCAAGAATTCGACCAAGAGGCCAGTTACACACAGGTAAATTATCTTCTTTCAGAATTACCATATCATTTATTTTTACATTATTCTTTGCAAAATACCATTTATTTCAATTTTGAAGTGTACTTAAATAATTATTTGACCAACATTTCTAATCTGTTGCACAATTTTTGTTAGCTTTTGCCACACTTTTAACCTGTTATCAGACACTTCAGTTAAACTTGGCTCTGCAATGGCTGTAATAGGGCGACCAACTAGGAAATGACCAGAAGTCAAAGCGTCAAAATCGTCAGGGTCACACGACAAAGGATAGAGGGAACGCGAGTTAAGAATTCCCTCAATTTGGTTAAGAATAGTTAAAAATTCTTCGTATGTAAATCTTAAATTTACCATTACATGCCTAAGTTGATATTTGACGGATTTCACTCCGGCCTCCCACAAGCCTCCGTAATTTGGTGCCTCTTGGTGGAATAAAACTCCACTCAACACGTTCTTCACACAAAAAGTTACTCAAATTACTGTTGCTATTACTCATAATTTCTCTAAGTCTTTTTAGCTCTAATTATGTGCCAACAAAATTGGTAGCATTGTCTGAAAATATACGTTCCGCGATTTTCCTCGTCTACTAAAAAATCGTTTTTAAAGCTGCAATGAAAGCCTCACTAGATAAATCTGTAACTATTCCGAGGTGACACGCCTTTGTCACCATGCACACGAAAATGCACACATAGACTTTATTTAAAACTCATTTCCTTTGATTAGGATATTTAATCCAAAAATGTCCACAAAAATCTATTCCCTCTTTGCTAAAAGGAAACCTCCGATAAATTCTCTCGGCTGGCAATTGACCCATAATTTGTGAACAAGTTACGGGTTTTGCCTTAAAACACTACACTAGAAATATATAAGTAAATAAAAATCACTTCACGTAAGAGTATTACTAAGAATTATCCTAAAAAATGTTGAACAATAAAGACAATACTGTTTACTTACAAAGAAACACACACACATGAAAATTCACAAAATCTAAGTAATTAATTGTCTAGAAAAGAATTAAGATTTATGATACGACAAAATGCTCTCTTAACTTTTTACTCTCTATATTTTCAAATAGAAAGTAAACAAACCAAAATTATTTTACTATAAATATCAAGCTTCACAAATAGCATTATTGAATTAATTTTAAGAGTACACATGCAAACACTAAATACGTATATATTTGAATAATAGACAGTTTTTCTTAGCAAACTATGAAAATTTCACCCTTAAATGAATATTAAGGTTAACATATACGCATATAAAACGATAACAGAAAAAAATAATAAGGATACATTATATGAATTTTTAATGTCCAACCTAGATAAGGATTGATTATATTACCTCCTGGGCAATGGCGATTATTTTACCTCCTGGGCTCCTCCTCAAGAGTGTTCGTTTGGGGGGGGGACAAATGTCCGGTTCCCCTTGTGTTTCAACTGGTGTTGCAGAGGAGGGGTACATTCTCGGTCCCCGCAAGAATTCTCCCCTCGCGGGATCAAGGACTTCGGTAGTTTTACTTTCAGGGTTCCGATTTCACCTCGTAACTTTTCGCCTGATACCGTCTAAGGAAGGGGTCTCTGCTGTGCTCTTTTCACTATATTTCTTTTTGTCCCGCACGAGCTGCGCTTTTCCTTCACAACACAAATCTCCATGATGGTCACTTCCGGTTGGACTCGCCGTTTAAAAACACTATTTTGAAGTTTTTGAAAATATTCACTCAATCTCAATTTGAGTCTAACTCTCTTACGCAGTTTAGCTTTCGTTGTCTTCGTTCTTTCTCGCAATGCTTGTCTCCTTCTCATACCAAATCGTTTGATAAAATCAAGCAATTCCAAAGCATGTCTTTCTACTCCTCGCTTATCTTGCGAATTTTTACGTTTAAAACACGAATGATGGGGCACAAGTATAACGTTGCTTGAGATCTTTAAATTCGAGTTAACACACACAGGATTAACATCTTCTTTAGCTTTATCCTTTATCACATTGACATGTTTCTTCTTTTTCTTCATACATCTCATCATCAGCAGAAATCAGCGGTACATTAAATGAGTCTCTAGATAAATGTTTTTCTTCCCCAATAGCGACAGGATGTGCTACAGCATCTGGATCAACACTAAGCATCTTGGCTCGTTCACTTTTAAAAGGAAGAACGTTCTCGGTTGGTTGAGGTAATTCTATGTCTTCATCTAACTTTTCCTGCTCTTCCTTTAAAAATTGTTTTTGCTCGTGCATTATTTTGCACCTTTCTTTTTCCAATATCAATTCTTTTTC
The DNA here is from genome assembly GCA_019973975.1 of Trichonephila clavata. NCBI lineage: Eukaryota > Metazoa > Arthropoda > Arachnida > Araneae > Nephilidae > Trichonephila > Trichonephila clavata. Next base: position 90,764 of record BMAO01017977.1, read on the forward strand.
CAACACCGTTCTTTTGTGTGCACTAGCGTCAAACACTATTCGCAGTTTCGTTGCGAGAGATTCGTTTTTTATCATCACTTGGTGAGGAAGACAAAACACTGGGTTATTCGTTGAAATAAAAGGATTTGTTGCCTCATCAGTTATTCCCTCATCCAAATAATTCTTTAAAGCTTTACAATACTCAGAATACAACACCTTATCACTTTGCATGTTTCTCATAAGACTTCCGAGTTGTCCTTTCACTAAATTAAAATCATCACTCAACTCATTACTATCTCTTATTAACCCACAATGAATATTATTATTTCTCACTTCACCTCCTACACTTCCGCTAGCGACATATCCGAACACAGTATTTTGTAATAATAGTCGAGAATCCCCACAATAAATTTGGCCTGGTCTCAGTAATTCGTAAAATATTTCCGCCCCTAATAACACATCAATTTTACCAGGAATATTAAATTTATAATCTGCTAGTTTAATCTCGTTTGGTTTATCTAACGATACATTTATTATTTTACTCGGAGTCAAATCGGTTATCTTTTTTACAATTAATAAATTTAGCTCTTTTTTGAAACTTAAATCGTCATTACTTATGGTGGTTGTAACGCACCCATTTATTGCCATTGTCGATTCATTCAAACAAGATACTAACAAATTAATTTTCTCATTTTTTAATTGCAATCTATCCGCACAATCCTTAGTAATAAAATTTGACTGACTCCCCACATCTAAAAGCCCTCTCACTGCATGCAAGATGCCAAATCTATCCCTAAGGTAACACTGGACGCTACTCAGTAAAACTGTTTTTGTTTTATTTTTTAAGAAGCTGGTAGCTACGAACGACTTTTCTTCATTCTCAGTTAGGGGGAAAGCGATGTCATCTGATTCTCTCTGCCCCACAAAAGCGGATGCTCTGGGATTAAGGACGCTCCCTTCAACTCTTTGTGAGGGTACGGAAGATTTATTGTTCGTTTGGGGGAAATGAATAAATCGGTTATGTGGCTTTCCACAGAAGCAGTTCCTCGCCCTGCACCTTTTAACATTGCAGTCCGAAGAAAGACACTTGAAACACAGATAATTGGATTTCAAGAAATCCCCTCTTTCACTGACGCTGAGAGATTTAAAATTGGGGCATAAATACAGCGGGTGGAATTCGTTTGATTTACAACAAAAACATTTCACATTTTTAATAGAAGATAAATTAACACTCGCAATATTATTTGAGCCACGATGATTATAGACATCATTACACTTATATTTTGGAAATAAACTTTGTTCTCTTTAATTTTTCCTCGGGATGATATAAAAATATCACACTCACGGCCCAACTCTTGTGGTTTATACCACATTTCGCCTTGTTTAATGCCAATATGCGCACTTAATTCTCTGTCTAATGTCTCTATTATCTTATCTGATATAATTAACTCACAAACTGATTTAAAATCGTTTACCTCCCGCAACTGGCAATAGTAATTGAAATTTGCGCTTAATCTGGACGCGAATTGAACATAACTTTCGTTATGTAATTTTTGAGCTTTTTTAAACTGATTTAAGCATTCATAGGGGGTCGGTTGAAATTCTTTTAACACAATTGCTTTTAGTTTATCATAATCACCTAAATCCTCTTCTCGAGTGAGTGAGTGAGTGAATATTAACGTCCCACCGTTCAGCTACACGAGGGCTTTTTGGGGACGGTCCGCGTAATTTTGAACCATGGTCAAGTGACGCGGACGACACCTGAGCTGGCACCCCCCTCTCCTAACTACCACACCACACCAACGGGAGGACGTTTTGAGCTCTCGACAGATTTAACGTGCATCGCTCCCCTACACGGCGGATCTTTAGTGGTACTAGGATCGAACCCATGACAAACTAGCCATGATCCGATGCCTAGACCACTCGGCCATCCTCTTCTCGAAGATAAACCATTAAATTATTTGCTTTTTCTCCTAGTATATTCAAAAGAATTTCGGGTTTTAATTTCTCAGGAACATTTTTAGTTTTAAATGCCTTTTCAATAGATTGAAAAAATAAATTAAACGACTCTGCTCTTTGTGGTACTGGGATAGTTAAAGTTTTAATACTCTTTATTAAACTTTCAATATTATACTCGGTTGTTATTAATTGATTTTCCTTTTGTGAAGGTACATTTTTACTCGATTGATTATGTAATTTTGCTATTTCTAACTCCTTCTCTAACTGTGACAGTTTAATTTTTTCAATTTCTAGTTTATTTTCGTTTTCATTTCTTCTATCGTTTATTTCCTCCAACACACAATCAATAACAGTCTGATTACGTTTCTTTATCATTGTTGTAAATCTCACTCTCCTGTATTAACTCTCTTAAATCTAAAACTTTAGCATTATCAGGTACATCTAATTTTAATTCCTCTGCAATAGCCCTCAATTCATCTTTTTTAAATTTACCGATACTCATTTTCACAAAATAAAGTTATCTCAATCACAAATAAAACACAAAATAATTATTTCGATCACAAATTTAAGTTATCTCAACCACAAAAATGAAACACACATAATTCACAAAATAATTATGTCAGCCACAAAATAAAGTTAACTCAGCCACAATTGAAACACATAAATCCCAAAATAATTATCTCAACCACAAATAAATCACAAAATAATTGTCTCAACCACAAATAATTATCTCAATCACAAAATAATTACACCTCAGAACACTATTAAAATTATAGATGACTAACCTCTCACCAAGTGATTATCTCCACGAAAAACATCACGTTAGTGCTTTTGTTTTCATTTTTTGCACACACACACGGTTTAAAATTCTCGATCTTCGGTCCCGGTCATTTCAGGCTCTGACGGACCATCTACGCGCACTGGTACTGATTTGCACATTTGTTTTCCTCTAAAATTGTTTACACCACAAATTAAATGGCACGAAACCGTTGCAACAAGAATTTTATTAGAGCGTTCTCCATACGCTCTTTCTCGCACGAAGTTTACACATACACTGAACTCTATACACACTAGCGCCCTCTCGCGACAAATATTCACTTGTTATTGTGGGCGTCACAAGAAATATTTTGTTCAACACTGAACAGTGTCAATGAATGTGTGAAGACATGGCACCATGCATTCATGCTTGAATGCAAATAAGGAAGAGTGAATGAACGAATAAAATATATTGATTAATGTATAACAATTCTCATGTGTAAATAGTGCAGTATTCGTATTGTATGGAATAGGTGTATAGCTTGGTATAAACGTTATGTGATCCAGATCATTCAACTCTGTTACCTATCGATCACTTAATTCTGTTGTCTATTTATATATTTAGAAATGGACTTTTTTTTAATATATATGAATGCATATTGTTAAATGGTGGTATAATAGTTTAAATAATCCTGTGTTGTAACTAAAGTTACTTTTGAACTTTTTCTGGTCGGTTCAAGTATGAAGGCTGAAATCGGACATGTTTTTTATTGCATGTAGTCTTGAAAAAGATGTATAAATTAGTTTTTTATATTTATGTAGAATCTTTCAAATTGTTGTTGTATCTGTTTATGTAATATTGAAGGCTCTTGGTTTTAAATCTAATGTAAAAAGTGTTTGTGATTTCGACATGCATAGATTTAAATATTAAAATGTCTGAAATTGTAAACTGTGAGCAGGGACTGCATGTTTTCGGGTGATGAGAGGAGGGGCATTTGTTAACCAAAAAAGGTAGGATTGTCTCATCCCCTTAGCTAAATGGTCCGTTAGCGATCATGCGTTGTCAGTGATGTTTAATCACATGATCGGAAGTAGTCAAGGAGGCAGTGACTTCAGGTCTGATTGGTATTTAAACAAGGTGTTTTTGCATTCAATGCTGGCTTTTGATCTATTTTGCTCTGATGACAATTCTATCTTAATCAAATTTGCCCTGATGACCATTTCCTCTTGGTTTAGTTACGTAAACGTCGATGCCCTTTCCTACTTTTGCTAGCAAACATGTGTTACGCTCAAGAGTATTTTTTATCAAATGTATTTCTGACCTTTTTAGACTCACTTATCATAAATGTTATGAAATGGATTGAATTATTATAGGTTAATAAGCGATTTCTGATGGCATATATATACAGTCATTCTTCAGGTTGTTAATTTCACTGTGTAACTCTGCTGCCACGTAGCTGTGGCAGAACAGTAAGTAAGTGTGAGTGTGCAACCACATTAAGCAAAAAGTTTTTCTTTGGTGTGATCAAGCGGGAACACACATGAGTAATTATTTCAAGGTTGGGCTACGTGCTGCACCTCTCTTCCAAATATATGAACACAAAAGAACACTAAAGAAAAATTTAACAAAAAAGATATATATAAATATATATAGGGAGAGTGTAAAGTCTCTCTATATAATAGTAGGAATTGAATAATCTAATTAGAGAAAGTGATGGTTTATATTTAAAATGTAACGGTTTCTGGGCTACTATGGGAAGGTTTAAAATCATTTAGATCTTAAACTTCTCGGGTTGATGACCTCATGAGTATTGTGTACATTGTAAGTATTGCGTACAAAACAAATGGTTTTATTATAACTTAATTCAAAAAGTTCTTCACTGTGCGTATTACCTTGATTATGTTTAAGATGCAATGTGTTAAACAGGGCCGATCCTAGGGTGTTGGCCGCCCCGTTAAGGCCCAAATGTGCCGCACTTCTAGAGAATTTTTCATATTTTGGCTAATACATAACATCAACATTATAAATTCAACAACCTGTATAAGAGTAAAAATAAAACATTAATAAATAAAACTTGAAGTGCAAACTTTATTTTTTGGTCAACTAATAAATTATAATAGAGACAAAAACAAATAAAAATAGACATTTTATAATTAGAAATACTAGACAACAGTATTTACACAGAAAATATATAATAAAAAAGTAATAAAGCATAGATTTTGTGAAATGAAAAGTATGTTCACAGGTGTTCAAAATTAAGAAATTTTTAGATTTGGTCGATTCAGATTTAAATGAAATTTGGTTTGTAGATAGGTTTGATACACAATATAAAAACAACTCTTCAAACAGTTCAAGATCCTGCGTAACGAAGGTATGAAACAGCTGTTGCAGAATAGAACAAAAATAATGGGGATAATAGGAGACTGATCCTCTTAAAGATATATAGGCCTCGCACCGTGATTTTATATTGGAAATAAGGGAGTTCCTGTGATTATTGGTTCCACTCGTTAAACATCAAGCTCTGGAGGGAGGTTGAGAGTTGATATTACCCTTCTTAGAGCATCCCAAGCATGCTGTACAGTGTTGAGATCTGGCTGGCCAATCGACCCGGCGAATTTCCTCTCTTTCCAGAAATAATATGGCCTTGCATTATCCATTAAAATAAAGGCCAGCTGCTCCCCTGAAAAGGCTAACATAGGGTTCCAAGATATGATTCCTATATCTCGCAGCAGTGCCAGTGCTTCTTTCAAAGATATTTGTGTATGTGAAACAATCCATCATGATGTCTGCCCAGATCATCAAAACTTCTCTGTTGTAATGGTCAATTTCTCGAAAATTGGTAGTGGATACCTGGTTCTCAGCTTATAAAAAAACGGCGAGAATCACGGATTAGGCTGAACTGGGACACATCAGTGAAGAGAATGGTCACCCATAGCTTAATGCCACAATCTCTACTTCATTTTAAATGGACTCTCTTGTTCGTAGAATTGACGACACAAAAAATAGGTCTTGCAAACGGCCCTCTCTCATGAAGTCCTTCTGGAAAATATCTACCTTGTATGTGGCCACAGGAACCTAAATTTCAACTCACGAGATAGCTGTAGCATCCCTATAAAGCCTCACTATAATGGACAAATGGCAATCTTCTCTCGACAACTTTGATCAGGCTTTCTCTTGACGGATCCGGTATCCTGAAAGTGTTTCCTTCAGTTGAACACGATGCTGAGCATTAAAAGGAATTCTCTACAAATCTGGATCTGAGACTGCCCTGCCGCTAGTCCACCCTCAATTCGCCTCCTCCTTTGATTTAATCTATTCCTGCAGAAAACAAGAAATTTGACGAGGTGAATGAAATGCTGATTTTGGTATGTGTGCCTACAAGTCCTTTTCCTCTACTAACTCCACCCATACATACGTATATGCTTATATATTTGACGTACAAGATTTACATCTCTGTTTCGAAAGATTATTTTTCAATTTGTTTCATGATATTCGACACAAAATTGGCAAATTTTTCTAAATTTTGAACACCAGTGTAAGTCAGTTCTTCTACAAACACTACCTAATAATTAACATAAAATAATTTGTCTGGCTTTCTGAGAAGATAATTTGTCAACATTTTTTCAGAGAAATCAATTTTTTCGGAGATTTCTGATTCTATAGAGAAGATGGTCAAATCTGAAAGCTTTTCTAGTGTCATATTATTTCTCAAGTAATTTTTAATTTACTGAAACTATTTTCACCTGGAGCCACAGAAACAGGCAAGATTAAAATAATTCTTATTGATAAAGCAAAATTTGTAAAACGGGGAATGAGATCATTTTTGACCATAACAACTATCTCAATTATTTTCTTTATCAAGAATATCATTGAATGAAGTTATTTCATTTAAGGTTTGAGGCCCATGGGAGTCTCTTATACTTTAAATTCTCAAAATAAAATTTAGTGCTTATAATAAAACTCAATGGCTAAAGAAAAATCTCTCAACCATTTATAAAAAAAAATTAAAAACCTTACTGAGCTTACAGTTTTGCTATACAACTTGATTTCTCTTTGGCACATTCTTAATTAATTTTACCATATTTATTTTGTAAGAAACATTTTACTCTGTGTATGATATGGCCAAGTTGTTCAATTTGTCTTTTCTCCCATAGTACTTTTTAAATTATTTTTAACGCATTTTAAAACTGAAAAAGATATTTCACGTAACGCATTCGATAATGGTAACATTAAAAATATTTTTAAAAGTATTTCTACGTTAAGATTTCTCTCGCAACTTGATGAATTTCTCGGGAAGGGGGTCATTGTATCTTTGATTTCTTGTTCCAATTCATACTGTCAAAATGAAAAGATTCAATATCGTCTTTTGTAGGTGTAAGTTTCCTTTAATTTTTCCGAAGCTCTGCTCTTGCCCTATCACATCTATATAAATAAAAATATAATGTGTGTTTGTTCAAAGCCGCTGATCTCCGAAACTACTGGAGCATTTCCTCTGAAATTTTGACATAACATTGCACTTGAATCCGGACAGGTTCTTATGTACTCATTATTTCGTAATTCACTCTAAATTTTTTGAAATTTAATTTTTAAGTGATTTTTGGATGTTATGACGTCATATCATGTCGCGTTTCTCACTGAATACGAAAATTTATACTTTACATATACAGTATTTTCGGGACTATTAGATATTTTTATTGTAATTATGGTTATCGATTGCAATATTTGTCTATTTTTTTCTTTGATTCATAATTAGGATTATTTTTCGATTAAATCATTTTTTTAATGATTATTCTTTTAACAACTAAAATTTTGTTTTGCAGTTTTGGCAACATTCGATAATACAATGGCGGGTTGTTTATAATTTTGCTTACAAATTACATCTTACTTTTCAGTAATTTCTCGCAGAATTTTTTTATTTTTTTTTCCGTTATATTATTTGTTACAATTATTTTCAGATCAAAACTTCGCACTGATAAGGGGGTTTAGTTCTTCTGCAATTAACGTTAGTATTGAATTTCTGTTTTCGTTATTTGCTTTAGATAGGCGCCGTTAATATTCATAATATTAATATCATTCTATTTTATCTTTCTCTCCAGTTATTCCTTTTTCACTGAATGTTTAATTTTTTTATATACATTTTAATACTTAGGTGTTTTTCTTTTTTCGCCAGTCATGCACCACAAATGAAAGGACCTCGCCAAAATATATTTTTGCACTTCCTGATGTCTTAATTTGGCGAATTGAATCGAATGGTATTGTTCTTAAATATGGTTTTTTTATCTGTTTTTGACAATTTTATTTGATGTCTGAAATACGAAATAAAGATTTTGTGATATATATTTTGTGTTTGTGTGAAAATTTATACTGATTTAATCAAATTAGTGAGCCGTATTTTATTTTTGATATTTTTTTAGGATTCAATTTTATTCTATAAGTAGCTGTACCACATGTTGCTGTTGCTCAGTCAGGTTAAAAAGATTGATGCACAACAAAGTATGCCATAAGGATGTATTGCAGCAATCGCCAAGTTGGCATCCTCGATTTCATACGTGTCATATGTTTTTAATTGGCGACTAGGTGCTTCGTTTCATATAATGTCGCCAATAGGTTGTGATAATACACGAGTACCAAAGAAAGTATCCAAATAAAAATTTTTGCCGCCCATCCGGTATAGTGGTCAGTGAAGCTGACTGCGGTGCCGCAGGGACTGGGTTCGAGAATCCCGGAGAAGGCATGGATGTTTGTGTTGTAATCCTTTCTCTTCTGTCTGTGTTGTTTACCCCCGTGTTATACGTTCGGTGGTGCACGGGGTTTATAAATGTTAAAAAAAAAAATTAAAAAAAAATTTTGAACAAAAAAATGTAAATCAGAAAAATAAATAGTAAAGAACCATGAACAAACTAAATGTGAATCATTAATATATAAGAAAAAATTGTACTTGCATATTATCGCAACAATTAACCATTCTATTATTAACTCGCCAGCTCCTATTTCCTATGTATTGTATGTGCTGAATTGGCAGCCAGGTGCTTCGTTTGAAATAATGTCGCCAATAGGCTGTGATATGTTAGTAACAAATAGTTCAAAAATACATTAATAAGTTCATGCAGCTCATAAAATAGTCAAAAACATATAGATGAGGGGTAGTATTAAGCAGAAGGATAAAAAATTACTTTATTAATTTGAATAAAAAAACTATTGTATACAAATAAAATTACCGAAATTTGATGAAATGGTTCTGCTCTGGAATCCGTGAGGGTTAATTTTACAATGTTTTGAGTTGCTTCATTGTCTGTGCAAATACAGAAATGATTATTTGGTCTTATTCTAGAACACAAATAATTGCCATTGTGAGAATTATCTGTGTCTTGATCTAAGCCACTCAATTTTAAAGATATGCCCTGAACTTTGTTGATAACGATTGAAAATTGTAAAAGTCTTCAATTATTATAAACGCGTTGTCGAAAGTTTATGAAATCCATGTTTTTATTTGAATTTTCCTTGCGTATTCAATGCAAAATATCTTTAACCATGTGTGATTTATATTTCTTCCCTAACTCTCTTGGAGAGCAGGCATGATCAATATATGATTGCAAACTATGCACAAATTTGATTTTATATTATGTTATTTGCGTCATTAATAATACTTCCAGGTGTCTGTTACATTTTGAATGTAGACAGTCACCTTAATTATTTTGTGATGCATTGCATTGCTATTGAGCTGTGTCTTTTATGATAGCATTGATTTTGTGTGAGTATAGTTTATTTTTTCATTATTCTTCATTTAGTTCGTTTTTCTTATTTCTCAGTGCAATTGGTGAGAATTCTGTTCTGTCAATTAATCTTTTTTTTTAAATTCAAACTATAGTGAAATTGGCCTGTTTGGAGCAATTTGTTCAATTGGAATGAAATATTCTTTTCCCCATTGCATCAAAATTGAGTTATATTGATTGATTTGGATACAAGGCCCATTCAGAGCTGTTTTGCAATTTCATACATTTATTTTTTACCTTCTTTTTAAGTGCAGTCTATTGGCTTCGGTACATTAAATTGCATTGCAGAAAATCAAACTAATGTCATCACACTGGGCTAGCAAAAGCAGTGTGAAGAGTAATTGCACATTAAATTGGTATAGGCATCAGCGAACAAGCACAATGCAGACAGATGGCTCAAATACGTGTTGAAGAAGTGGGTGGTCGTAAGATAGTAATTATTATTTCAAATTATGCTTTCGCTTTGATAAAAATATTTAGTTCTTTTTATGTCAATTAATGTTTGTTTTGTATTTTAATTTATTTTTAAGTGTGGGATATATACTTTGGATAATTTTTATATATAAAATACTAATTTTAATTATGTACCCTATGGATCTGTTTGGCGTGATTTCAAAACCTCTCCACAAATGAGTAGCATATCAATTGAAATCTTCCAAATATTTTATCTTTTTCTGGTGATCCTAAATTAAATTAATAGATAATTTTTAACAGTCGACCATTTACCTAAAATCATAAAACATCGCCAAATGCTGCAATATGTATTCAACAAGGGAAAACCGTTCAATGACTGTTTTTACACAATAATATTTTTTTTGCATGACTGGGAGTTTTCCCACTAAATAGTTGTTGAAATTTCTAAAAGTTGGGGGAATAACATACTCAAAGGATCTATTTTGTGTGATTTCAAAATTTTATTTGATGTTACTGTGAAATACAAATGGGAAAATTAAGATTTTCTGATGTTTGTTTTGGTATTTACATATTGCAACTGTATTGGCAACATTGTATGAAAGGAAGCACATGGTTGCCATTTCACCATGTAACGACACATACAAAATCAGGGTTGCAATAGTACCTAAGTACCTTTGGTTGGAACTGTTTTTGGTGATTTCATCAAAATATTGAACTTTAATTTATTTTTGATAACTTTTTAACATTTAAGTTTGTTATAGGCATCTGTACCCAGTCACGCATTCCTGTGGCTCAGTCTGGTTTAAAGGAAAGAAAAGAAAAAGCATACATTTCTAATATTTTTAACCTCTTGCACTTGAGGTATGACTTTTTTGTTATAAAAAAAAATATGTGTGAATATACATAAACAAAACTTTTTTATAAACAGATTTCAATTGTAATTTGTTAACAGAATACTCCAAGTTATATGGTATTTTTGTCCTTATGTTATGAATCTAAAATTATTTACATTGTGGGGAGGTGCCAAGTTTGAAAATAAATTTAAAATGGCTCTTCTTGAGGTCAAAGGGTTAATTTTACAATGCTTATGGGTAGACATTTTGTGTTGCTTCATTGTCTGTGAAGATACAAAAATTGTCTGGTGTGCCTACTCTAGAACAGAGGTTGCCAACCTTCAGCACTCCATGAACCATTCATCGATAACTTTATAAATATGGCAGACCACTAAAGCTATATTTACGTCTATTTACATTTGCATACACCCGAAAATAAATTTCATGAAAAGCAATAACAAACCGACAATCAACAGACTGAAGTGTTTTGCCACCAATTTACTATGGTTACCCAAGTTGACTTTCAAGTTTTGATGGAAAATCTGAAAAAATTACTAAACTCAGGAAATTTGCTAAAAGTGGTAACTAAAAGTTTTTATTAAAGTGTAATCCATAATATGCTTTTTCTTAATCATCTTTTTTTAAACTGAATCTTCACAAAAGGGTAAATAATATCTCAATTTTTCAGTGGACCATCAAAAATTTCTCACCAATTAGTGACTGCTGCTCTGGAACACATCCCCAACGGTACTTATGTATAAGCATCACCGTAACAAAATTGGTGCCATGCGTATTGCACCTTAATATCTAAACAATGAAGATTCTAACATTTTTCATGGGGAAAAAAATCAGATTTGGTTGGAAAATGGTGTGATTTGCATGGAGGCAATTTGGCTGTGCAGTGATGCTAATATTTAAATATCCAGACACCAAATAATTGTCCATGTGTGAAGCAGTCTGTGTCTAGATATAAGCCACTTTGTTTTAAGGATAGGCTCTTAAATTTGTTAATAACAACTGCTAATGCTAATCAAATAGTGAATTGCAAAAATCTTCCATCAGTACTTTGTCGTAGATTTCTGCTGCGAAATCTGTGTTTATATTTGAATTTTTCTTGCATATTTGACTGAAAATTTCTTCAGCCCCTCATTGCGTTGGAATTGAACTGTGACAATTGATGTACAATAGAAATTAAATATTTCATTAGCATTTTTTAATTTTTTCCCTTTCTTTTTGTTTGATTTTTCCTTTTTTTAATGTTTTAAAATTTTATAGGTTTTTGTTTTAACTTTTTTTCTCTTTTTTAAGTGCAGTCAGTTAGCTACACTACATAAAAAATAATGCCTTGCAGGAAATCAAATTTAAATTGTCATACTCACAAGGCAAAAACAGTGCAATGAGTGTAATTGCACATCAAACTGAGGAAGAACGGGCATCAGCAAACGAGAAAAGCAGACAAAGAATGGCATAAACAGATGCTGAGGGTGCAGCAGAGCAACAGGCAGCCAGGCTTGAGGATGCACATTTACGAGCACAGCATTCATGTTTTTCAACATCAGATCTGATCTGTACTCAACAAAAGGAACACAGTAGGCTGCGAAGGGTCAACCAGAAACAGCACATCAGCATCAAACATGATTTTGTGATGAACAATCACAATAACAGTCACCTTGCATTCTGGTACAACCCAGTGGAAGATTATAGGTTGTGCCAGCATGTTCTCATTAGTACAATGACTGAAGTGTATCCTTATTGCAATGCTCTGAAATTTAAGGGAGAAACAAAAGGAATGTTTTGTACCACTGGAAAAATTTAACTGCCTCACCTGGGAGAACCACCAGAGCCATTAAAAACTTTGCTTGCTAGATATACTGCAGAATCAAAACATTTCCTATGTAACATCAGGAAATACAATTCATGTTTCCAAATGATATTCTTTGGAGAAATGTGCATTTGTGAACACCTCTGATTTAACAGAAATATCCATAAGCATTGTAAAACTTACCCATTACCCTCGAGGAATCCAGAGTAGCGCCATTTAGGTTCATAACATAAGGACAAAAATAAGTTGCAATAACTTCAAGTGTTTGGTTAAATTACAAATGATATCAGTTAAGTAAAGTTTTGTGTATACATATCTATACATTTTTTTAATAGAAAATCATACCTCCAATGCAAATATTTAAATATACTGAAAACACGTGCTTTCTCTTTAACCGAACTGAGCCACAGCAATGTGTGGCAGGGTACCAGCTAGTATGATATAAAATGAATTCACTATGAAATTTTCCCTTCTTTAACAGACTTCTTAACTTTCACCAAGAATAATTTTTTTTACTACCGGCGAACTTATCCTGCTTCCTTTTCAAATGAGAGTCCCGATAAATCAGTTGCTCTTTGCTCCATCTTTCCAAATTCATTTCTGAAATTTTGAATATAGTTTTCTAGAGATATTAGTGCGCTGGATCCTTTTAATAATTCACACTCAACTTATTGCAATGATTTTCTGGTAGCATTTACTTCTTGGAGTATGGTATTTGCAATCATGGTCATTAAGAAAGTTCCATATTTTTCCATCTGTTTCAAAAGAGAAGCAGAGCCTCCAGTATTGCAGGGTTTTTTTTTGCTCCTCGTTCGTACCACGGATTTCATCCAAGACCACATTTATTAATCTTTATCTTGCTATTAAGGCGTATATTCAACTAACTTGAAATAGTTTGCTTTGAAATAGAAATATCTTTTATCACATAGCTTCATTTCCTTTGATTTCATTAGTAAAATACACTGATGGAAATAAAAATCCCATCACAAAGAAGGATTTGTGCTATATCGGCGAAAACTGTGCATGATTTTTGGTACCAGTGGTCCCGGGAAGAAACTACCTCAAGCAAACTATGGTTCAATCACTCACAGGTCACCTCTGAGATTTGAGTGATGTCACGCTAGAGGTCATTGGAGAGTGTAGTGGCAATGTGTTGAGTCGTCTGATTAAACCTGTTTCTCTTGGTGCTAGTGATGCAGTTACATAACGGAGAATAATAGGGGCCTCCTGAAAAGTCAAGTTTTGGGACATTAGAATTCTGCCCCTCCCCTGTCACGATGCAGGGGTTGAGGAATGTATTTTATGCCACTGCAGTGATGGCTGTATATTGATTAGAAGGCCAGGCCTGCAAACAATCTTTTGCCACCTAGATATACTGATCCTACAGTTATGGTCTGGCGCTAGCAATTTTCTTTGGTTGTAGGAGCACTTTCAAGCTTAATTAACACATCCTGAAAGCAAAATTGTACGTCAATCTGGCAATTCAAGTGCAATTTATAAATATCATTCAAGGGGTGTTTTTCAACTGATAACGTGCTTCCTCATTCCCTGTTGTAAGCATTTAAAGAATACTTGAAATGCAGAAAACAATAACACAATATTAAAAAAATTGTAAGTCAATTCCTAAGGTCAACAAAGAAAATTTTTAGTTTAGTTAATAAAATTTAATCAATGAATTAATATTTGAAAAAACTATATTAACAACAAGTGTCTTCCACTACAAGTTTAAAAATATATATTTGAAGCCAAGAAAAAATTCATTACGAAAGGTTACCGTTGGTGTTAGATCTATCTTCATCCAAAATAACGAGGCTAAACTTTAAAATTAAAAAATGAAACTTAATGAATAAATATTTGAAAAAATTGTATCAACATCAAGTGCTGTCCACTACAAGTTTAAAAAAATGTTTTTGAACTTCAGTGGATGAATAAAAAGTATTTTATTAATAATTGAAAATTTTAACAAGACATATTTATATATATAAATAAATATATAGGGAGAGAGTGAACTAAATAAGAATTGAAAAATACACATAACTTTCCATGCATAATGTTAGGGCCTGTACGGATACCAGAGAGGATTTAAAGAGTGGTAACAGGAAAAAATAAAGCTGCACATGTCCTTTGACTCTCGTTCATTTAATCTTTTCACTAAAACAGTTCAGGGATTTGATCAAATCCCTTTTTTCAGGGGAATTATTCAAAGAGTTTTTATTTTAACATCTTCCATGAATAGATCATATACATTAGGGATTTGACAAAATTCCTAATTTCATCATTTCCCTGCAACATATATATTAAAAATTATCTAAGAGAATGTAAAGATAGCATTCACTGGTTTGTGCAACATAAAATAAAATCTCAATAACTTTTAAGAATTTAAAGACAATAAGTTGGATTTATATACTGCTAAAAAAAAATTAGAGGAGCACATGGATTGAAGGAAATTACATAAATATTTCTTCTGATAACTAACATAAAACAAAATATCCTTAGCTTTAAGTGTAGAAGAAAACTTCATTTGCAAATCAACATTCATGACTTCAAAAACCAGAAAAAGGTTTTATGTCAAGAAATCGAGATTTTGTAGAAGCTATTATTTATTGCTGTCTCAGTCATGCAATTCAACATTTTGGCTGATGTTTTGAGAAAAGGTGACAATCAAAAATGTCACCACAATGTGATCTACCAGAATTAATGACTTGGTGTATCATTGGGAGACTGGAATCCAGGCAAGCACAAAGAACTGCAATAGATGCTGTTGGAGTGGCAAGGAATGTCACTGATGACTCAAATCAATTCCAAGAGACTGGGCTTGTTCGACATCGGATTGGACAAGGTCATCCATGTGCTTCCAAAACAAATAAATGACAGATACATCCTGTTAGCTCGACGAGACAGAACAGCCCATTGGACAAATAGTCTCAAGCCAAACAATCCAAAAAAAAAGTTTATGAGGGAGAACTGTATATACATAGGTCAATAAAGTGTCTTCCATTAACAGAAAAACACCATATGGCAGAAAGAAAGTGGGCTGCTGAACATGAAGATAGGAGTTCAACGTTAAAAATGAGATGTTAACGACATCGTCGTTGCATGCAAGGAATGTTAGTGTTAAAGAATTATGGGAGCTAGATGTTTTAGGAATAACTGATCCCTTACTTAATGAAAATACTAGAGAAAATTTTGATTTAACCGATTTTAAGAATAAAATTAAAATTCTTCCCGATGGAAGATATGAAGTGACACTCCCACGGAAATGTAACTCTAAGAATTTACCCAGTAACAAAGAACTAAAGTGGAAAAGGCATTTACGGATGATAAATAAAGAAACTGTAAATTTTTTGATGATTATAAAAGTGTGTTTAGGGAGTGGGAAGATTTAAATATCATTGAACGTGTGCCGGAAGTAGAATTGAACAATGAATGTCATTATTTACCTCATAGGCCAGTGATTAAATTAGATAGTGTGACAATGAAAATCCATCCAGTATTTGACGCCTCCGCCCATGAAAAAGGGAAACCATCTTTGAACGACTGTTTATGTAAAGGCGTAAACCTTATTGAACTAATACCTGACATTTTAGATCGTTTTAGAATTTATCCAACTGGAATTGTAGCCGATATTGAAAAGGCTTTTTTGATGCTATCTGTTGCACCGAAAGATAGAGATTATCTCAGATTTTATTTCCCATGCAATGAAAAACAATTAGTGTACAGACATTGTCGAGTAGTATTTGGGGTGTCTTCCAGCCCTTACTTATTGAATGCATCTCTTAGAAAACTGTAGTCCTGAATATAAAGAAGTTGCACAAAAGTTAAATCTTTTTATGTTGATAATTGTGTAGCTGGTTTTCAGTGTTGATGAAATAGATATATTTATTGAGAAGGCTAAATTAATTATGTCGAAAGGATGTTTTAATTTACGTACTTTTGAGAGCAATGTGGCAAGTAGAAGTGTTGATAAACACTCAGGCAAAACTTTTATTTTGGGTATCATTTGGGACTTGGATAATGATGTTTTGAAATGTTGCACGAATTTCGAATCATTAACGTGCGAAACGAAAATAACCAAGCGATTAGTTTTGTCTACTGTACAAAAAGTTTTTGATCCCATTGGGATGTTGGCACCGTCTACATTGCTTCCCAAATTAATACTACAGAAACTATGGAAAATGAAAATTGCATGGGATCAGGAACTACCTCAGAATATTGTAAATAAATTTATGAAATGGTATAAGGAAATTCAAATTTTAAAAGATGTAACTGTGCCACGTTGTATGAAAATTGGTATTTTAACTGAATTGCATGTATTTGTTGATGCAAGCAAGGGGTCATATGCGGGTTGAGTCTTTACTCGATCAATAGTTGATTCTAGAGTTAGTGTAATTCTCATTAGAGCGAAGTCTAGAGTCGCTCCTCTCAAACTTTTGAGTATATCGCGTTTGGAACTAATGGCTTGTTGTATAGGAGCTCGACTTTTAAATTCTATTTTGAAAGCGCTTAATATGCCGTACTTGAAAGTTACTCTTTGGTCCGATTCTACAACAGCACTTTGGTGGATTAAGAAATATGGAAATTGGTCAGTTTTTGTAGCTAATAGGTTAAAGGAAATTAGACAACTGACTCAAATTCAATCATGGAAATGTTTCCCAGGAAACATGAATATCGCGGATTTACTATCTCGTGGTTGTTCTCCACGAGAAATGCTCAATTCTAGATGGTGGGAGGGGCCGTCCTGGTTGAAACAAAATTCAGAATTTTGGCCAGATGGTGAAATCAGTTGCGAACCTCAAGAAGTTAACGTAGAGATAAAGAAAACTAGAAATGCGAATGTTGATCTAGCAAACGATGCACCCCCCTTGCTTATATGTAATGTGTCTGATTATGATAAAATGATAAGAGTATTTGCTTGGGTTTTAAGATTTGTAAATAATTGTCGCAAAGACTATAACAAATGTAAAGAACATGAACTCTCTGTTGCTGAAATTGAAAATTCTGAGAAACAATTGATTCATTTAACTCAGACATATTATTTACCTGATGTTGAATCTTTAAAATTTGTTACCTTTATTGATAATGATAATATTTTAAGGGTTAAGTCTAAAATAACTGAAAGAAATGATGAAAGTTCTTTTTTGTATCCTATATTGTTACCTGATAAATGTGAATTTACAAAACTTTTGATTAGATCTATACACAAAAAGAACTGTCATGCTGGTATCCAAATAATGCAAGCATTAATTAGAGAAAGGTTCTGGATTATCAGATCTAGAAAAACTATTAGGAGTATTTTAAATAAATGTGTTATATGTGCTCGTTTTAAAGTGAAATCATTGTCAAGCGGACCATCACCTTTACCACCAGACCGAGTGACTGATTGCGCGATATTTGAAGTTGTAGGAATTGATTTAGCTGGACCTTTGTTTTTAAAAACTGGCGCAAAGGTATGGATTGCATTATTTACTTGTGCAGTCTATCGCGCACTCCATCTTGAATTAGTAAATGCTCTGTCTTCTGATGCCTTTTTGCTAGCCCTTAGGCGTTTCATTGCCAGGCGCGGGAGGCCCAGGATAATTTACTGTGATAACGGAACCAATTTCCGGGGTGCTTTCAATGACCTTGCGAAATTGGATTGGCATAAGATATCGAGAGAAACATCAACTCAAAAAATAGTTTGGAAATTTATACCACCCACCGCTGCATGGTGGGAAAGGTTGGTTCGCCTTATTAAAGAACTATTGAGACGTTCTCTTGGAAAATCAATATTGACCTATGAAGAATTGTCTACAGTAATTTGTGATTGTGAATTTTCAATTAATAGTAGACCTTTAACCTATATATCTGAAGATCCACAGGAATTGATCCCTCTTACTCCTGCAATGTTTTTAATAGAGAATCGCTGTTACGATACTACCGATATTGACGAATTAAATTCGCGAGACTTAAGAAAAAGAATGAAATTCAGAATTAAACTTTTAAGTAATTTAAGGCAACGTTTCAGGAAATAATATCTAGGTGAGCTAATACAAAAACAGAATGATAATCGGGTGCGTGAGCCCCGAGTTGGGGAAATGGTCTTAATTGGGGACGACAATAAGAAATGTTTGTCTTGGCCTATAGCTAAAATTATAGAATTAATCCCTGGTCGAGACGGGGAAATTCGCACAGTTCGGCTTAAAACTCAACATGGAACAGTAGTACGCCCGGTACAACGCATCTTCCCTTTGGAAGTACAAGCGATTGCAAATAATGATAAGGAGTTGAAAGAGGAATCGAATTCTGTTAATGTACTAAACCTGAAAATGTCTTGAATACTAATGATGTAATTGTGAAAAAATATACTTCTTCAGGAAGATTGGTTAAAGAACCAAAGAGACTGGATCTATTGAACTATAAATGTTATAGGTTTGAGACTCTCCCCAAGTCTCAAAGGTGGGAGTATGTTGTGAATAGAAATGATTTGTGTGAGTGAATGGCTGCATGGCACCACGTTTTTGTAACTGTGAAGTGGTTGTGTGACGTCACTATGCTCTGTATATAAAACGGGTGAAGCAATCAAGTGTGCTGGCTCGCTCGGCAGTTCTGAATAAAGTTAGTTACTTTAATTTGCTGGCTGATGAATGAATCACTTTCCACCAACGCCCAGCATCTGGTAGATGCAGCCCACAGAACTTAAGAATTAATTGTGTTCTGAACAAAAGCTATGCCTTATTTGTGTGGGTCTAACCGACCCAGTTCACCAAAGATTCACACTAGGTATTAAAAAATATATTTCATATAGTTCATTATCAGGAACAAATGACACAATTACAAAATTTAATAATTCCCAGATGAAAAAACAGAAAATGATAGTTAATATGTCATAGTACAGATACAACACAAAATTTTCAGTTTGCAACATTGTTTTCGTCCAATAGGAGGCAGCAATGTTTGAATCAAGATGTTTTTGAAATTATTAACAGAAGTTGGAATGGCATTGCAGCGGGCGAGTGAATGATTAATGTTGCACTGCACATGAGGGCTTTTGGCGATGAACCTCGTAATTTTGAACAATGGTCAAGTGACGAGGACGATACACGGGCTGGAACCCCCTCTCCTAACTACTGCACCACACCAATAGGAGAATGTTTGAGCTCTCCACAGATTAAACGTGCATCACTCACTGCGGGTTTTCAGTGGTACCGAGCTTGAACTCATGACACAAACCAGCTACGAGTTTGCTATCTTGACCTGGCATCATAGAAGGTGAAATTAATGTTTTGATCAGTATTTCTTTCCGTTTGCTTCATTTCTGATTTTCCACCAAAGTTTTGATTTACTTCATTTTTTATTTGGCCAGTCGGCTAGGTAAGTGCACAAATAAGTTCTTTAAAGTGATTATTAGTTATCAATTTGGAGAAATAGTTAACTTTCTTTCATGTTTTGCTGTCAATAATGTCTGCTAGAAAAAGTGTCAATACAGTTCCATGTACTTAAAATTTGGATTTGTTTCTTTTCCATCAAACTTGCAAGTGGCCATGTGTTTCTTGGCAACAAAGTTATCTAACAAGGAAGAGAAAACTCTCATTTTTAGAAGCAGCTGCGAAAAATTCATCCTATCAAACAAAATGATAAAACGTATCATTTTTTATAGCAGAGGATCATATTCAGGCAGAATAGAGATCCTCTCGCAGAATTTTGATTTCAAAGTAACATCATTCACCTCTATCCTGGACTGAGGTTTATCAAAGAATTTTTATTTGCCTTCACTTCCTTCTACCTTGTTAAGCCAGGATTCAGTGCTGTGATTGATCAAATTACAAAATGATTCCAAATCAAGGGAGAGGGGGAGACTTGCACCTTCATCTCTCTTTAATATTAAACCAAATGTTTAGTTTAGAAACTGCCTTTGAGCTATGAAGTTCAACCATCTTGCTGACATACTTTATTGTTTCAATAATAATCTTTTAGAGCAATTGTTTGCTGTCCTTTTTAACTATCTCAATAAGAATATTCAAGCCTTTCTGCATTAGTCATTTTACTTGTCACAAAACACTATATATACACACACATTTATCAATATTCTACAATATAGAATCGAAAACAAATGTTACATATACAAAATATTTACAATTTTTCGGAAAGAGTTTTAGCTCCAACCGAGCAGCGTAGTTGGTAAAAAAAGTGGTATCCCGCTTATCTCTGGTGGCGAAATCCGCGAGTTACTCTCCGAAATCGGCAGGTTACCTTTGGATGACTAATCCATGGATTTGGCGCGATCTGCAGTTGAGAATATGTTGGCGTATACTAAATTAAATGCCCATAAAACGCCAACGAGTTATTAAAACTCATTAGTAGGTAAAAGCATTTAGCAGAGTATTTATGGCAGGGCAGCGTTTGCTGAAGTAAGAGATGGCGCTAAAAAGAAAAACACATCATTCACAGTGCACAATAAGTGGTCAAAAAAAGGAACAAACGTCATTAAGAAATAAACTCTTTTTATTTCAGCTAAACGATATTAATTTTAAAAAAGGAAAAAGTTACTTACAAAAAAGAAATTATGGTAGCTCTTTAATTGTTAAAAGAAAGACAAAATAAAATAATTATTTACCCATTCCCTTTCTGATACAAATCAAGTTTTATGAAGCAGCTCCAATGCTATTCCCATCAAAAAAAAAAAAAGAGAGTTATTCGAATTTTTCTAAAACACCTGTTCAGCTAACGCAAGAATGACATCATCAACCTATGACGTCATTCCTCCCGATATTTGAATAAAAATACTTTGCATAACTGAAAACCTTTTTTTTAAACTCCGCTTATCGGCAGCAAAATAAAATATCCTTTTAATGTTAAAATTAATTAAAAAAAGCTAAAGTAAATAAAGATAAGTATGTATATTGGAGAAAGAAAATATATTTATGGCCGAAGATAAAAATATTTAGGGTAAGTAGTGCTAACAATAGAACATTAAATAAAGAGCTCCATTTACAAAATATTTCATACGTAATATAACCCTTGATAATAAAACAGAATTTATGAATTTACCAAATTCAAATATACATAGAAAATTCAACATTTTTACGAGTAAATACAGAAAACCTTATCTTCAGGTTTACAAAAAAAAAATTCTTGACATATCTTCACTAATACAATCTGAAAACAGATTTAAATGTATAAAGTCTAAAAAAAAAAATGATTCAATGAATCCATAGTCACAATTTTAATCAAAAGATAAAGAGTAGCTTATATATATACCAAAGTTCATTTCCTTATGCAATTAATAGTTCTAATGCATATTACTCTTACAAAAGCACATACAATGAACATTTCAATAGTGGTAAAATACACTAAAATAAAATATATATATGTACATACTATGAGTACCTCTTAACTCATAAAAAAATAATGCAATTTAAATAAGCATATATTAAAATATAATTATCCTTTTAACTGCTGTGGCCACAGACTTTTACACTATTTTGGTACCTATAACATATAAGATTTTACAGAAATTACAATATTTAAATATTTAGGGACAAACATAGAGAGGACAAACATTAAAGGATTAAATACATATTTTACATTTAATTTTCAGTAAAAAAGAAGTGTTATGAACTTCCTCAGTTCAGTTTTTGTAAGAGGTTTGGTGAAGATATCAGCCAAGTTATCCTTACTACGGACAAATTCTAGTTCAAAAATGTCTTTATAGATTAAATCTCGCACGAAAAACAATTTGACATCTATAAGTTTGCTACGATAGTTTTCAATGGGTGACCTTACAAAATCAATAGTGGCTCGATTGTCAACATGTAAAATAGATTTAATTCTTTGACCAGTGATAATGTTCCTCTCAAAACATTCACCTAACACTCTATCGAACCACAACAATTCCTTGGTAGCTTCAGTCATGCGATAAATTCTGCCTCCATGGTCGAAAGACTTACACTTTTTTCCTTAAAGGTTCTCCAAGCAATGGAGAATTATCTAATAATACTAATTGACCACCTAAAGAAGTACGGTCATCTCTGTCGCTGCAAAATCAGCATCAGAATATGTAATAAGACGAGCTTTTGAACAAGAAAGTCTCTATTTAAAGCCTCTCGACTGACTAACATAACCTAATAGTTTTAATAGGCCGGTCCAATTACCATTCCAGATTAGTCTGGAATTGACTAAAAATATTAACAGCATAGCTAATATCTGGTTGAGTACGGTTTGCTATGAAAGATAAACATCACAAGACACTACGATAAGCAGTTTAGCCATTTCTTGTTCGGACTGTGGACAACTAAGTTAGAGTAAATACACCCTTTACTAATGGGGAGTGAAGAAATAGGAAATTAAAATTTTTAAACCTATCACACACTTCTTCAATATAGGATTTTGATGAATTACCTAGGCAACCATTTTCTTCCTCAAATTCAACCCCTAGTAACTTCTGGGTTTTACCTATACTTTTAAATCAAAATGTCCTTTTAAAAATTTTACCACTTTATCTATTACAATTCTATTTCGTCCGAAACAAACAATATCATCAACATACAAAGTCAATACAAGGTCAGAGTTAAAAACATATGTGCAGTTACACCAGTCAAGCTTTTTAAAATGTAAACGGGTCAATACTTCGTGCAACTCGTAAAACCACAGACACCCACTCTGGTGGAGTCCATACAGAGCACGATCTAACCGGCAATATAAATTATCTTTGCCTTGTTCTATGAATCCCTGGGTTATTCCATATAAATTACTTCTTTTCAACAGTGCATAAAATAGGCACCAACAATGTCCATTTGTAAATGGATCCAGCCTAGGTATATACCAAGAGTGAAAATAAAAGTCTTATTATACCAAAATTCACGCGGGACTAAACGTTTTCCTCGTAGGATTCTCCTTCACTTGCTTGAACCCTTGTGCCACTAATCTAGCTTTGAACGTACTATTCGCCATTTTCGTTTCTTTCTTACAGTGTAAACCCATCTGCACCCAATGGATTTTTACCTTCTGTAGTTTTTCTAAATGCCATACTCCCCTGTTATGCATGGTTTCAATTTCGCTTGACATGGCTTTCTCCCATTCTTTTCTTTGCTTGGATTTCATAGCCTGTTTAAGTTTTGGGGATTTTCAGGTCATATAGTCATGTTTGACTAAGACTTGAACTTGCGTCCCCCTTCGAACCATCTATAACCCCGTGGAACGTATCGGATTGTGAAAAGTTAAAAATATCATAATCAAATGTTAAATTGTGATCTTTACAATATTTTTCGATGTCTTGAGAGTCCTTAATCTTTAGTACATCCTTCCTGGTAATAGTAGACATCCGCACGGCTACATCTGTCTAGGAACAAGTTTCCTGAACCAGTTGACAGTTTTGGTGCTTGTTTATGAGTATCTGATGAGTCTTCATCAGTTTCATCTTCAGATGATTCGGGTGTAGCTACAGAGGATTATCAGATGCATCCTTTACGATGCGTTCGTGTCTCAAATCCTCATCAGGGAATGGTTCAAATGGCTCAAACTTAAGATACACGGCTCCAGCACTGCTCCACTGTGTGGCTTTGAAATGGAATCGACTCTTCAAAAGAAACATTTTTAGTTTCTACAACTTTATTCCATTCAGGAATCCAGATACCGGTAACCCCTCATTCGGAAAGCATAACCGATTATCTGACCTTTCACAGCCCTGGGGTCAAGCTTAGATCGTTTTTGTTTAGGAATTCCTACATATGCTGTGCAACCAAATGGTTTCAAATGTCTTACAGACGGTTTATTACCTGAAAATAGTTCAAATGGTGTTTTCGTTTGTCCCTTATGACAAACACGGTTAAAAGTATATGTAAAATGAAGCATAGCTTCAGGCCAAAATTCGTGGCTCATTCCACTTTCACTTAACAATGTTCTGGCTCAGCGGCAACAGTTTGATTGTACCGTTCGGCCACCCCGTTTTGTTCAGGCATATGTTGGTTAATTCCACATGTATTCCCTTACTACTAAAATAAGTTTCAAACCTTTTATTATCAAATTCACTACCGTTATCCGACCGGAAGTGTTTTACTTTTAAATCAAGGAAATTCTCCCGTGTGATATGTCGTCTAACGACTTCAAACACTTCGGATTTTTCCCTTAATGGTATACAGCTGCTTTTCTTGAAAAATCATCAATGATAGATAAAAATTATTTCTCGCCCATCCTACCAATTTTGTTACATGGTCCCCAGACATCCCCGTAAAGTAACTCAAGTGGTCTGCGCGATCTAATCCCTTCCTGTCTCTTGAATGATACGCTACGTTGTTTGTTCAGCTGGCATGGCTCACATTTTAACTCAAAGTTTTTAAAATTAGGTAGCCCTCTAGCACCGTTTTCTTTAACTGTTCGTGATATTACTGATGGACTGACATGTGCCTGTCGTTTATGCCAGAATTCCAACTTTTTATTCATAAGTGCAGATGCTTCAAAAGTTATTCTCTTTCAAGGCCCAAGAACTTTAGGGTAAAGATGGTAAACACTGTTTTTTAAATATGCAGAAAATAAAACTTTACCATCTTCCACGATCTCCACCTCACCTCTACGTCTACAGTTACAGAAAGATATATCCTTTTTATCCAATTGAGGACCAGATATAAGATTTCTTCTCAATTTAGGAGAATATATTACATTAGTTAAAATTATAGTCATTGAACCAAATTTTAAGTTAACAGTTCCTCTCCCCTCAATTGGAGTATTTACACCTTCAATGGCAACAGACATTTCTTCATTTGTAGTAGGTAGAATTCATCAAAATAATCTCTATTTCTACAAAAATGGTGAGAGGCTGCTGTATCAAAAACCCAGTCAGCACTCTCATCCACATGTTTAGACTAGTAGTTATA
>BMAO01017978.1:0-17341 GCA_019973975.1 Trichonephila clavata
AAACATTACAAATATTGCAATAATTTGTAATAAACATTACAAATATTGCTAATAAATTTTAATTGAACTATTTAGTAATTAATACATAAAATTAATCCTATTATATATAATATATTTTTAGTCATCCACATTTTTTCGTATAACTTGGTATATTTTTACCGAACAGGAAAAAAATACACAATTAAATACACATATGCAGAAAAGTTCGAGAAAGGCTCCATTGTTCATCAATATTTTTTAAAGAGATAAAAAAGAAAGTTATTAAGAATAATTGTCAATTCATCTCAACTTCGTAGCATTTATAACTTATTTAAAGAGAAATAACAAAACATTAAATCATCCTGAAGTTTAAAGAAAAAATCTGTACATTTTTAATAAATGTTTAAATCACGAAATTTAATTTTGCCATGGAATACTCGGATGAGAGCTTAAAAATATATATTTGGGGAAAAAACACCTTTTTGCTTAGGCAAAACACATGAATAAAAAAGAGTTTTCAGGCAGCTTTTCTAAAATCCATTTAAGAGGAAAAATCCTGCTGCCTATCTCGATAAACAATACACTCACATAATACACTGCTGGCCCCCGTAAATGCAACACCAAGAAATACAAGAGATAGCACAACAAAATTTATTTTGTAAATAACATGTTGATCAAGTATCAAATGATTAAATTTATAGACTTCTGTGAAGTGTGGATCCTGCCAGAATCAGTAGCCAGAGTAGCTGCCATTGTTGGAGATCATCGCTGCTACACGCCTCGTCATTGATTCAAAGAGACTTTATATGTGTTCTTGGGGTACAGCAGACCAAACAGCTTCCACACGTTGCCAAAGTTGATCTGGTGTGGCAGCTGAGGTGTAATATGGGTCAATCGTTGAGCAACCATGGACCATATGTTTTCTATCGGCGAAAGATCCGGAGAGCGAACCGGGCAGGGAAGCAATTCAATCTGGTGATTGACGAAGAACCTTAGGATAATGAGTGCCACATGTGGTCGCGCATTATCCTGTTGAAATACGACTGTGGCCAAATCCTGAAGGTAAGGAAGGACAACTGACTCGAACACCTCGGACATGTATTGCTGGCTGTTTAAAGTACGGCAATGCGTACTAGAAGAGTGCGAGAGTGATATCCAATACCGCCCCATAACATAATACCAGGTGCAGGACCAGTGTGGCGGAGCATAACGCAGCTGTTCAGCATCATCTCTCCATGGTGTCTCCAGACTCGAATCTGACCATCGTGGTGTTGCAGACAGATGCGTAACTCGCCAGTAAAGACAACTTCATTCCATTATGCCGCCCACATTCTTATTTCATCGCGCCATCGGCGGCGAAGACGTCTGTGGTTCTGCGTCAAGGGTAGACGAAGCAAAGGACGTCTTGCGGACAGACCACTTTACTGTAAACGGCGTCGAATGGTACGCGCAGACACTAAATGATGCGTTACAGACTCAATGTGCTGTGCTATGGTTCGTGATGTGACTGAGTGATCCGTCACTGCCATGCGCACAATTTGTCTGTCCTCACATGAAGTGGTGCACTGAAGTGGATGCGATCGACCACGTCGGTCCGTCGTACACTTCTGCATCCAACGGTCACATATCCGCATTACAGTTGTTTGGTTTCGTCCAACCGATTTCCCTGAAAGATAATACACAATCTCGGTAGGCCACTATCCTTCCTCTGTCGAACTCGAATACTTGATCAAAAGCTAATCGCTATTTTATACAAGACGTAACTGATCGTTTTTTGAAAAAAACATAAGAAAATCACAATTGCCGAACTTGAAACCGTCGAAATCCCCAAGCCTTAAATAGCACTTTGATGTGGCGCCACAGGCGTGTGTGATGTGTGTCCGCGCCTAAATTCTAATCATTTGCATATCTCAGCTCCGCTAATGCATGTTGTAAATTTCATGTTATTTGCAAGCTTCCTTCAAGGTGTTGCATTTACGGTGGCCAGCAGTGTAAAACAGACAACTTAAAATTCATGAGATTTTGCCCATGTTCTGTTCAATCCATTCTTTTTTTTTATTTATACAGATTCCTACTGAAATACAGATTATTTTACAGAGGGATTAGTTTTCGGAAAATCAGTTTATCATATCAACTGTGACATTCGGCGGCTTTGAGATATTATGGGATTCCAAATAGCAACGATAACTAAAAATAATTTAATGTGAACTTTATTCTACTGAAATAAACTATCAATAAAAATTATATGTGGTTCCCTGATCAAACTTTGGCAGTGTATATGAAACTAAACAAACTTATTCTGAGATCGCTAGCTGAAGTCTTTATTAAACTCTAAGCTCAGATCTACTTTCTAACATCACTGAGGGATTCTCTGCTGACCAGTACTCCGATTAAGTTTCTCGTTATCCACTCATTATACTCTCATTAACATCCGAACCACCACTATTCACCACATTTCTGCTTACATAGCAGTACTCATTTGCATACGCCACGGTTCTTTCACAAAGCGAGGTTCTCGCGTCAAATAACACAATGAAGAAGCCCAGGTGCTAAGCTAATGAAAATACGTGGGAGATCCCGCAATACAATTAATTTTGTGTGATTTTTTAAAATCTTTGATATTTTTGAAATGATAACTTTTAGGTGCGTTTTGCAAAAAGGCTAACTTGAATGAAACGTCACGTTCAGTTGTGCGTTACGGACATTCGGCCCCCAGTCGGAAATTTTCTCGGCTCCAGTCGGAAATCGTGCTCGGATTCGGCAACTCGGCGTTTAGTTTTGAATTGAAAACTTTTCAGGCATGTGTTTGTTTGTTTCTGTTTTCGTAAGAAATTCTTGCATATTTTTTTGCCCTGAAATCTAATTTTCTTTGTTTAAATACTACTGTCATTCAGCTCACTTCCACTCAAATCCAGCGAGGGAACCGAAAAAAGAGCAAGTGATAAAAGAAAGATTATTCTTATGTAAGAGATTGAAGATAAGAAGTAACGAAAGGGAATCTATTTTTTTATTAAGTAGAAAGAGAGCATTTGAGCACACAAAAAATGTGTCAAACAAAAATTAAAATCTGAAATTTAAGTCGCAAGAAAGTTGCCAATATTTTGATTTATATTAATGATGACAACAAAGAGATTACGAAAAAATAAAAAGGCATGTATGTGGAAAAAATACGTACCCTCTCATTTTGTTTGCTTAGAGATTTTGAGAAAAGTAAATGGCTCTCAAGGCATAAGTTTTCCTAGTCTTATATAGTTTCCGGCTTTATATAAATTATTTAAATGGTACATACGTATTATCGCAATGGTATTGGCGATATTATATGAAAGGAAGCACATGATTGCAAATTCAGTGCGTATGGCACATGGGGAATCAGGGTGGCGAGTTATCTTGAACGTTGGCATTGTTGTAATAGTCCGTAACAACCATAAATCATATGTATTTTTTAATATAATCTGAATAAGTAATTTACATATCAATATTTTTAAAAAATTAGACTAATTGCCATTTAAATCATATGCACATATACATAAATATATAATAATGCATAATGATTTAAATATATATTATATTGCCCTTTACAGAAAATAAATAAAATTAGCGGAATTCGCCGATGATTGGGCTCAAAAAAGAGAACTACTTTACGCCCGTATGCGAAAGTGCTGTAAAAGAAAACATAGTACATACAAACAATTGGATTACCTTGTGTTCAGATTAAGTTAGAGGTTTTCACTTCTTCGAGTTGTCATTAACACACACATAACTTTTTTTATTATTAATTCCTTTCTTCATCTTTATCAGCAAATGAAATATTTTAAAAGCTCCTTAGGGTGTCATAAAGTATTTATATGATTACAAAGATAACAAAATACTGTTCCATTAATATGCAAAATATAAAGATAGCGCGCATGCGAAGTTAGCCATGTATGCTTTGTTATTGTTCAAAAAATTACAATTATGATTAACTTTATTTGAAACAGTTGGGCGTCAGTTGGGATTGTTCAGAAGTCTTATTCTGCTATTTAAAAAACGAGTTTGATTACTGTCCTGTTAACAGATGAGGTGCTTTATCTTTCTTCGAAAAATTGTAAACTGTAATGTGTATGATCTTTCTTTTGTGCATTCTTATACTGTGCAAGGTTTCTTGATATTCGTCATTTCCATCCATGCAACATGCCTGTCTCCCCGTTTAGTAGTGTGGTATCGATGCTGCTACAATCTTCCCAGACGGTCTCTTCTTGCATTCACCAATTATAAATATGCATCATATTGTGGCTTGAATTTGTCCAAAACAAGTAGAGATTTCTTGGAAGGATAAGGTTCAGTCTCTAGAAACCGCATTTCTTCCAATTGCAAACTCGATTCGAACTACATTCTTCGTCTAGGTATGATGGGACTTCTTTTGTAAAATATAACAAAAATACACAGTTTGAGTACCTAAAAATAATTTTTTTTATCTTCCTCAAAATAGTTTTGAAGGCGAGGGTTCTAATAGTGCATATAATTTGCATGTCCACTGCAAATCTAATCATTTACAATTCAATTAAATTTATGAATGGCTGAAATTTAATTCCTATAGATCAGTGCTTCTCAAACTTTCAATATTTGTGACCCAATTTCCAATCACATTTTTCATCGCCCCCCCTCCTCCATACAATAGCATTGTATTTAATTCAATAAGAATGTACTTTGATGCTCTAAAGCTGCAATACAACTTTAATTTTATAAACCGTACAAATTATTAAACTACTGATTATTATCAAATTTGCTCTTAACTTAGAATTGTTAAATTAAGTACCAAAAACCTTGTGATGTCCTGATACATTTAAACGGGCATTATATCAGTGTAAGTATGCATTTTATTTTTTATTATGTCGGAATGTTTTTTGTTTCAGAAAATAAATAATATTTTTAAAAAAATATTTTATTTTCAATTTTTTTGACATGTTCGCGCCACTCACGTAAGATTAAGACGCCCCCTAGAGGGGTTCGCCCCACAGTTTGTGAAAGGCGGCTAAAGACTATAGACTTTTGAATAGCCATTATTTATTTATTCTTACAAAGAATGATATTGGATTATTTGAAAGCTTGTAAGGTTATTATATTAATAAATAACTTAACAGGATAGTACAATAAATTCATTTTCTTTTATCCTTTGCGATAAAAAAATGTAATTTTAACTAAAAAGCAGCAAAAACTCAATGCCTTAAAAACAATTGCTATCGAAGTCTGAAAATTCCTATGGATTAGGCTTAGCAAATCTCGTTAAGGGTTCCATCGTATCTTTTTTATAAGTACGGTTATTTTCCAAAAAACCTTCTGTACTCGGAACTCTACTCTCGAAACGATTCTCCGAAATATGCTTAAAAATGAGCATGCATATCAATTTCCCATTCTACTGTTTGAAACGAAAAATTGCAATCTCGTTAGAAGGGATCGTTTTATTTTCTAAAAAAGCCTTCTCATATATTTACAGTTCATTTTCCGCTCGGTACTAGACTATCGATTTAAATAGAAATACTTTATTTATATTTATTGGATCCGTCTATCTCAAATACCGCCATCTCAATCAATTTGTTAAATTGGTTTTGCTCGTAGTTATGAAATATATCGCATTTTACATCGCGAATAAGAAAAAATAAATAAATGTTTTTTTTTTTCGCTTTTATCTGACTTTGTAGTAATAAGGATTTTCTTTCCTGGAAATATTTCTTTCGTTCATCATTAGCCAAAATTTATTTTCAAACAGATCTTAAGAGAAATGTCCCTAATATTCAAAGAAAGTTGGATTCTGATGGCTTATTACAGTAAAACTCTCTATCACAGATTTAGGCTTGCTTTTTTTTAAAGATAAAGGGATTGACTGTGTTTGATGAGTAATTGTCTCTTCAGATATATCTTCAAATTTACATGCAATCAATAAAATTGGATTTGTGAAGATTTGTAGTTTTTTTAACGTTTTAAAATTAAATTTGATTAGATGCTGATGCTTTGATCTTTCCTTGAAGATATAAAAAAAGTTATAACATATAAAGCCGATTAGCCGACTGATTTCAAATTTATGAAATGGTATTAAAAAATAGTATTTCTGTGGGAAAATCCAAAACTTGGCATTGGTTACACTTTTTAGCATTAATACTTTATGTTAAATTTAGTTTAAAATAAAAATAATAATAATTAAAGCAATTTAACATTTTATCAAGAATTTGTATCATCCCGAGATTCACAAGTTGTTTCGTATACTGCTAGTTAAAACGTTATATGGAAATCCTAATCTTTTTGTTCAATATACTAAGAACATTCAGGCAGTCATGCTTGATTTATAAAGTTTTCCCCCGAAGAAGGTTAATACAAGCTAGTACATTTTGATACTGTATTCTTTTATATTCGAAGTACTAATAATACGTAAGTCAATCATATCTGGATTTTTCGTTGTTAACTGCTATCTAGAAATCTATTCCCGTATTAATGAAAAATCAATGTTAAAATAATCATTTTTTTAAATAATATATTTTAACTTTGGTTTAATAATTAAATATTGGTAATTTATACATTATTTCGCAATAAATTATTTCTTAGAACTTAAAATTAAAAAACTAATTGCTAAAACTGCTTAATAATAACAAAATTTAAATTATGTGCAAAAATAAATGCTCTTTATAAAAATATAAATGTAATTTACTTATTTCTGAATTAGAATTATTATACTCATCGAGAATAACATTTCTGATCAGGAATAAGTATTAAGTGGATCTCGATCGGTGGATCAGCAAGACATTTTGGAGTGACCGCCATTATATACTAAGATCAAAGAAGCGCATACAAAAAGAAACATATTTAAGGAGCACCAACGCCAGCAAGACTGAAGAATCGGCTTTTCACACAATCGATGTGACTGTGTTTACTTTAGCAAATGATTTGATAAATGTGTAGCCAACATATGTATTTTCATTGGAAGCGCATGAGGACGATTCACTGCGCTGTAGGGGAAAAAGGGATCACTGCGATGCCAGGCATATATAAATAGTTTTTTTTCCTGACACCAGCTGAAGGTGAGAATAAATGCTGATGATAACTCTTCCCGTGATAGCAAGTGATTGGCTATTTAAACATCATCCCACTACCCGCGCTTTCACGGGATTGGGCTGTTGTGTTCATGCCATGTCCCGGGATGGTGCGGGACTCGGCAGTGAACAAATTAAGTACATACGTCGGTTTTAGATCAATCGGTTCACGTATGTTCTTTGCTTGCTGCATCGAATATGTCCACGATCTAATAGTCACCATAGTTGTTCAAGCATACAACCTGACAATTTTGTTTATTTGTGTTTTTGTTGTTGTTTTATTATTATATATATTATTATTATTATTATTATTTCCAATGGCGGATTACAAGACAACTGCAAACAAAATGAGAAACAGAGAATATTGACAAAAGACAAAGGACAACACAAAAAGTAATAAAAGACAAAATAAGAAAAGAAACACAAGTTCACAGTATAGTCTATAAATCCCACATTTTTGTGTCTGGCCTCCCAATATCTGCACCACATGGATCCAGAGCTGAGTGCACAGCAGCGTGCCAAATGAATCACGTCCATTTCTTCATTGGAGTCGCACAGTTTACAAAGTAGACTCTGGGCAATGCCTATCATGTTTAGATGCTTGGACAAGTAGTCGTGGCCAGTGGCGATTTGAAAATCGGCCACTGCTCTATCTCGTGGCCATTTTGGAATATGAAAGAGTTTGCTAAGCCACACTTTTGAATATTTGTTTTGGTTGAATTTAGACCAGAAGTGCTCTCTGTAGTGTTTCTTTATAATTCTTTTTGCACTATAAAAATGAACTGCATCGTTAGAGGTTTGAAAGATTTTTTCCCCTTCTTCGCCAAGCAATCGGCATTTTCATTCCCATCAAAATGCCACAGTGCGCCGGAATCCATTGCATGGCAATGTCTATGTGGCATTGACGTAAATCGCTAATTAACAGTTGACATTTGAGAATATCCCCTGACAAAGGTGCCTCGATGGAAGATATTGCTTGGAGGGCCGCCCCTTGAATCACACAAAATGACTACTTTTGAAACACGATGTGTGGGGCAAAGAAGTTGAGATAGAGCATTACGTATAGCTGAAATTTTGGCATCAAAAGCAGTGCTGTGAATTCCTATTGGTGTATAGAAGGAGTGCAATGTAGATCTACTTCCTCGTTGGTGCAATCTGGAAACATAAATCATTACGCGGCTAAGTGATCTACTACGTCGGCGTGTGTCGCCCTCAGTGTTTTTGTAGTAAACATAGTAATCTGCAAAACTTTAAAAGATGGTACAATGTCGAAAACAAGTGTTAAAAAAAGAAAATATGCAATTTTTATACTGAATGGTCACAGCTACACTACTGGGTGGACCATGACACCTTAAAAGCGTTAGAAGTATAGTCCGTACTCTGGAAAAGTCCGCCTACGCCTGTCTTGGATCTCCTTCTCTTAGCTCACAAATGTCAATTAAGTTCAGAACTTACCAGATAATTTTGGTTATAAAATTCTCATGGTATTACCTTTAATATATATAACAGTAAGAGTCCAAATTTTGGAGGAAAACAATTAGAAATTTGAATAATCACTAAAGTTTGATAACATTCCAAACCACCATTACATATACAGTATAGTAAATTTATATTCAATAAAAACTACTGGAATAAAATGAAGAGAAGTAGGTTGTATATCCTTCGTTCTTTTTGAGAAAAAGAAATAATGCTACAACAACTTAAAAAAATACAAATGAATAAAACAAGAGTAACAAAATAAATCAAGAGAACTGCAGAAACCTAGACTAAATCTCAAAACAACAAATCTTCAAAATCCCCAAACCGAAGCCATATGTGCCATCTTCCTTAATTTATCTTCAACAAACTTGTTTTGCAAAGATTTAAGTTGGTATGTTCGGTTTTTATTTTGTTTATTTTCAAACCTACATTTTGAGATCGATTCAACTTCCTTTGTTCTATTTATTTTGTATCTGGGATAGTTTATATTGAAGTAGGGGGAGCCCCAAGGGTGTAGTTTCGAATAGATTCTGTTGGCGTAATGCTATAATTAATTTCATGGACCAAAATGGGGGTTTTTTAAGCATCATATATCTTGAAGTGCCACATATGGTTATAACTTACGAGGAATTAATATGTGTTTTTAAACATCATTCTTTCAAATATATTTAACTTGTATCTTGGAGTTCTGTAGAAACTAATACTGGAATAATATTTTGCACATAAATACAGATTTTTTTATTTAAAATGTATAAATTAACTATTTAACTTAATGTTTCATCTTGATTATTGATTGTTATATGTATGTACCACACATTTTATTCATTTTAAAAAACTATCCATTAATTTTATTATAAATTGATAGATGCAATTTTTTTAATGCGTTATTAATAAAAGTCTCTCCAGTTGAGAAAATCTTTAACACAAATTATTTATGACTTAATCCAAGATTACATTTGTTCTTTAATTTTTGAATAATTTCGTTATTAATCAAAATGATTAAAAATCTTGTAAAAATAAATTTTGCCAATATTTTTTTTACAAATTAAATATCTATGTCTCTAATTTTAGTACAAAGCAAACCAATAAGATTTAGGCTACATTGTGTAGGAGAAGAGTAATTTTATATTATTAATTTACATCATGTTACATTTGCCTTGTTACATTTCATATTAATAATAATTTGATATTACGAGGGTTGTTTTTTAAGTAAAAACCGGTAAGTTTGTTTTTTTAAAAAATAGCAATATTTTTTTTCAAAAAACCTTTATTTTAAGATTGCATATACTTTTGCCCATGTTTTTACATAGTTGGTGAGTTTTTTAATGCACTTGTAATACCTTAGAACTAAGTTTTGAAAATCCTCTTCAAAGAAGTCTACCGCTTGGTCGGACAGCAACTATGTAGACAAATAGGCAAAAGTATGTACAATTCGAAAATAAAGGTATTTTGAAACAAAATATTGTTGTTATTTTTTTAAAAAACAAACGGACCTCTTACTTTTTTTTAAAAAAAACAGTCCTCGTATATTGCTAAGCATATTCCTTTTTGTTTTGCTCCTTTTTAGATTTTATTATATACTAATGAAGAGCAATTCTTGATATGAGTAATATAATACTATTACAGTAATATTTTTTTCCAAAATAAAACTTACTTTAAAAATAATTAAATTCATTTGTCGTTTTAAAATGCTTTAAGAAAATGAGTTAAGACATTCGAAGTTAATTGGTTTATAAATGCAATAATCAATAAATGGACAAAGTGAAATTTTTTCAAAGTAAATTCGCCTTAATATCCCTTGAAATAATTAATCATTTATCTTGTTTTCCATTTTTTATATAGAATGACATGTTACATTTGTATTCTTCTTTCTTCTCTTCCAAATTTTAAATGTTAATTTAAAAATGACTAAGTATGTTTATAAAATAAACTTAAAAAATTACTCCATAAATAATATGTAGCATCATATTTAAAGCATCATAATTTAACTTTGAAAATAAAAAGAAAAGTTATGCGATGGATAGAGATTACTGGGCAAATTGTTCTAATATAAGTTTTATCTTTTCTATTTAAAGAACATATGTATAATAATATCGAAATCTAACCCATTAGGTTATCCATGTTATGTTTTGTCTATGACTAAGAATTGGGGATAAAAGTATCAAATGTTTTTTAAGATCTTTAGCCATCAGAAAGGATTGAAATTCGCCAACCACCTGCTTGAAAGTTACTGTTAATAATTTTTCTCTTGCTGCTGAGCTCATCACTGTTATGAAAATCAGCGTAAAGCAACAAGTTCAAATGATCATTCATAGAAAACACACCTCTAAAATAAACAGAGACAAAATATGGGAAATTAGAACAGAGAGAGCTGAAAAGATCTGTAAGCATTTCCAAAAAACTGAAAATATGAAATTCAACCGTACTGGACGATGCAGTTAGAAAGAATCAAGTTTTTTTCTCAGTTCAAGACGGTATTGTTTTTCAATGATTGAATGTTAAAAACATTTAACCAATTTTCACTTGTATGAATCAATGTCAGCAGCTAGTGTTAATATTCCAACTTCTATAGTTCGATTTATACTGTTAAAACGAGAGTCGAAGAGCAAGTAAACCATACAAAATCACTTTCCGATTAGAAAAAAAAAATGAAATGGTCACGCAAATACAAAAATAGAACTGAAAAGGACTTTAAAAAATCACTCATCTGACAAAACGTGTTACGTGGTTCAGGAATATAGATCGAAGTTCATGAAATGGAACAAATGAGAGCCTCTTAATCAACACTATATTAATTAATCAAACAATGAACCATTCACATAAATGTTTCGGAGTAGATTTAAGCTCTTTTCTTGGGTTCTTTTAGTGGGAATACCGAAGAATTTCGACTATGAAATTATTTTAAACAAAAACAAGACTAATAATTATTTGGCAACAAGACTTCAATAATGCCATATCTCAAAGAAGGTGAAGTGTTTTGCTAAATAAAAAATCTCTCGGTGCAGAAATCACTGGACTAATTATATTGGAAATTCGTGAGTCATCTTTGAAAATTTCAAAAAGATCAGCATGACAATGGAGAGACAGATTTGAGTTGTTTATGAAACATATGAAAGCGTTGATGAAATAAAAAAAATATATGCTCGAAGTTAGTAAGATGCATATATATTGAGCTCTCTTGTGGAGATATAAAATAATAATAATTAAATTTAAAGTAACGACGAATAATTTGAATATGCTAGTAATAAGTCTGTTAACATTTCTCAATTAATTGGTTTACATATTAAAATATACATTGGTTACATATATAAATATACATACAGTGGTTTTAAGCAAGTTGCTATTTTTCCAGCATTTTAATACATTACATCTGTTTTGCTAGTCATTGAGTCTTGTACCAATTCCGATGCATTCTATAACTATAAAAATGTGTTATCTCTTTTATCACCAGTTGTTTATTAAATTTTGTCATAGACATGAAATTGTGTAAATGCGTAATCGTTTTTGATGGGGGAAACCTTCACATGCTGTTGCAAAAAGGAACATAAATAGTGACCCAGGGTACATTTAGATTTTCTCATTATGAAACCATTTTGAGCGTAAATGAGAGGAAGGCAGTTTTTAAACACGCTGTTGGTAAATGTAAATTTTCAAGAAAGTTTATGACCTTAAGAAAAGTGGTCAACGAATGGGCATGAGGATCATGAGGTATGAAGAATCGGCTCATGATCAACAACAACCTCTTATAATAAGATTAAACTTAGTCTGGTTGCAAAGAGTACCAACTTCAATTTCAGAATATTTGAAGACATTGAACCGATAAATTTCTATGAACTTTCTGTGCATTAAACGTTTTTGTAGTGCATGTAATCACAGAAAAAATAAACTGGAAGAAATAGTTGAAAATTTAAATACAGTAGAACGTCGTTTATCCGAATCAATTGGGACAGGACACCGTTCAAATACGCGATTGTTCGGATAACCGAAAACCGAAAGCAATCCATGCAGTATATGAAACCGGACACCATACGAATATTGAAAATCATCTCATGCTGGAAACGTGCTTGAAGGAAAAGCAAAATAGGTTCAAAATGTCGTGCTTTTACCTTTGTTGTGGAAAATAATCACTTATTTTTCGATGTACCACTGTACACCTTCGCTTTTTCCCTGCAAGGTCTCTGATCTCTTCAGCAGAGAAGTTGAGTAGGACAGCACTCCGATTGTTGTTCGTACCACTCCATAGCTGTCTCTAACGCAAAAAACGCGTCAGCATTTGATGGACCCTTGCTACTTCCATTGTTGTTGTTGTTGTCCTCGTCTTCATCCGTTTCATCAACGACAGGGTAGGATTCATCTTGCACGGAAGTCACAATATCGTCATCATTTAGCATGTTTACCAAATCACACAACTGAAATTCCCCAAATATCTCTTACCTTAGGTTTTCCCGTCCCTTTTAGCCTCACGCGAAGCAACTGTTGAATATTGCCTTGTTCGAAAACGTATCATGACTTTGGTCCGGATGTTTGACGTCCCGGATAGTAAACGTTCGGATAAACGACGTTCTACTGTATAGATTTTCATAAAAATTTTCAAAAAAAAATGAATCAATACAGTTTAATATATTTTATTCGTATTTTACAATAACTTTATTTTAAAAGTTTACATATATATTGGTTGTCCATAATTAAACTTGAAATTTGAAACTATTCAGTGGAATTGCATGAAAATTAGGTAATGGCAGAATGAAGTGATGGGAATTTTATCAAGGGGGGAAAACAGTTTCAAAAACCACCCCTTGGTGGCGTTTCATTGCTTTATTGAGAACATATAAATAATCTGCAAAGGTATACAAAACATGCTCGATATGCTGTCCACTATTGTCTTCTACCATCTGGAAGCGTAAAATCTTATATTCTACTGTTGAAAACAATCTGAAATGGGGAATGTTACGCACATGGCGTTCTATGCTTTCTTCAGGTCGGATATAAATATGATGGGATCGCGGTAGCACATGGCCTTGAGGTATACCCATAGTCAAAATTTGCAAGGATTCAGTTCGAGGGATCTAGGAGGTTAAACTGTAGAAAAATGCAAGATGATGATTTTGTCGTCACCAAAAAGACGGTAGATCACTTGTTTCACTCATCGGGCGATGTGTAGAAGAGCACAATCCGTCATAATCACTGTGGTTGTATCGCATCGCCTTACCTGCCACTTCCAAATGGTAGCAGACAATGGTGTACAACGCATCGATCATGTTTTGTAAATTTTTGTAGATCATTCATATGTTCTCAATAAAGCTGTGATACGCCACCTAGAGGTGATTTTTGAAACTCATTTTTCCCTCGATAAAATTCCTATCATTTTATTCTGCCATTACCCAATTTTTATGCAGCTCCACCGCATAGTTTTTGCTATAGATTGCTGGCAAATTTCAAGTTTAATTATGAACCCCCAGTACTTACAGAATTAAAAGACAAAGCCACTGAATTCGCAATTATCTTTAAACGTTGATTGTAAGGAAGTACCACATTTTTTGAGATAGTATCTATGCTATTAAAAATATATTTAGCTGATATAGTATATCAAACATAAATCACATTGGTAATCTAGCAGATTTGTGGGGCTTTTCCATTCAACTAAGACCATAGATATTTTAAATTTTACTTCAGTTTAATAAAAAGAAGAAAAAATGGAGTTTTATTCACACCCCGAATCTAATCCCAGGAGTACAGTTTGTGAGAGTGAGGGGAGATTTGAAATCTGTGATGATGGAAAAAATAGAAGAGGAAAGAAAAAAAGAAACAAACTACCGTCAGAAGCAAAGCAACCAGTACACGATTTAAGCCCAAGCGAAAGGAAATGGAACCAAACAGCTGATGGGGACCGTTATACGTAGTGGGACCAATATTCTTTCCGGACACAAATCCGCTCTTTTTCCAGGAGGAAATAGACTTTTCCAGTGGCTCTCAAAAACTTGCGTTTTGCGTTTAGTGATCAGGTGCAAGGTTTATTTTGAGATGAAATGAAAAAAGGGAGCATTGGAGATATATAGAAAGTATAAAAAAAAAACGTAGGGATCTGGGAATGTTTCTGGATTTTTAAGATCACCACAGTATTATTAAGCTTTGCTTTAAGATGACCAAGAGAAGGTCGTATTGCTTTCGAAATCTTTGGTAAAAACTACTGGCTTAGTGGAAGTTTGGAGTAGAAAAAGAAGAAAAAAGAAAGAAGTACTCAAGAAAGCTCTGTGGTATTAGATTACAAACTTCTTAAGACGATATTAAATTTTTCCTAATACATGTGGTATTTGTTTTCCAGGAAAGAAAAAAAAATTATTTCTACTGGTACGAATAAATATCTAAAATTGATTTACAAAATTTATGTATGGAATGCTTATTTTTTTCGTGAAAATAATCAGATTTGTTTAGCAACAAGTTTATTATTATTTTTTTTTTTAGTAAAAATTATATCAAGCATAAATTTTAAATTAAAAATTCTGATTTAAATTTTTATAAGTAATGTATGTCATGTGATGCCCAACCCATTATTTACATATACCTATTACCGATTTAATAATTTAATGTTGTATATGTGCATTAAAATAAATGATACGATGCACTGAAAGTCGTAAGGCTATTTACATCAACAATTCTTAATGGATATTCCATTAATACTTTATCTGTGAATACAACATTATATGAGTTTCTGAGTATATTCATTTGTTTTTAGACAGGGCATATTTTTTTTTACTTTTATTTATAATTTTAGTTTTTAATAAGCCTAAGTTTCGTATATAATTATGAATAGTAAAATTTGCATGCATACAAAAATACAAATACAGATCTTTTCATATTTTAAAATTGCTGTTTGATATTTTATAAATAAACGTATATTTCCTAATTTAAAATCATTAAAGCAATACGTCGATATATAAATTTGTAATTTTTTTCGTACTAAGGCAATTTTACTTATTCGAAAATTTTGGTATGATATTTATTTACTTTTGTTTTTTGCTAGTATAACAGCTATTCAGTAGATAATATTATACATTTCATAACGTTATTTTTCAAGATGCTTTTGTTGTAAATTTGATTTCTAAATTCTGAACGATAGATTCGTATGTTTATATAGTCAGATGTGAATTCAAATTATAATGAAATTTGATACAAAATTGTGGATTTATTCATTCATGTAAAAATATCAGTATTACAAGAATATATTCTCAAAAAACTTAAATTAGAAATTATTTATTTTTTTTACCATGCTATCAGAAAAAAAAACAGCTTGGTTATAATTCTTGTAATATAGTATGAGCTTCAAAGTGATACCATATAATATAAATGACTAGTTCAATGAAAAATATATTTTTTCAAATATCCATTACTCAATAACAAATACAGTCTAAGTCTCTTTTGTTATGGTTATTAAATATTATTTAACATATACGCAAAAATATATCCGGGAAATTTATGGAAAATATATTAACACATTATTTTCTGAAAGAAAAAGCCAATACATATTCTTACATAAAATTCCCAAACACGGAATAATTGTATCATTGACACGTAACTAAGTTTTCTCAAACTTTACCTTTATTTTAAATCTCAGACATCTTTTTAACTACTTCCGGGTAAAGTTAGAGATGTCTTGGACGCCAGTCTCTTTTGTCGTGTAATGAGATAACTGAGCGAAAAAAATCCGAAGGAATGCTTTTGTTTTTTCAGACAGTCGGGGGAAAAAAAGTCGTAACAATTTTAATCTCTCTCTCTCTTTTTTTTTGTTTTTTGCTGTCTAAATTCTGCTTTCTTTTCATTTAAAGTTTGTCCACAAAGTTCCAACAAAGAATTTCTTTTTTAAACAAATTACAAAAAAAAAGGAAATGCATATATTGTGGCAACATTGAAACTAATGGGAAAAAAGACGAATTTCCTAAAGCATATAATGAATTCTTTCACAGAATATTTTAAAAGAAAATCAACATTGTAAGAAAGATATTGATTTCAAAAATAATGTTCAGATATAAAAAAAGGAACATAAATAGTACTTTAAAATGTTGATAAATGTTAAAAGTATTCAAATTGGAAGATTATTAATAATTAAATAATTACCATTAAATAATCAGAGAATATATAGATTCATACTTATTTTTAAACCTATTATCACAGTGAAGTTTAATTGCAATGTAAATTGAAATGCAGATTATTAAAAGAAAGCTATACACAATTTTCAAAGTAAGCATTTTATTTATCACACATTATACATCATTCTATTGTACACACTCTTGCTTACCTGTTTCTAATAAATTAATTTTTCTTCCCAAAAAAGACGGGGTTATGGGCTGCATTTTGGCAGAGAAACCATTTGTAAACACGGCAAGTCCCTAAGAGCGGAAGCCATTTCATTGGTCGCACCATCCGGTGGCGGATTTCCCTACCAAATATATGTGACGTTTTCATTTTATTCAATTCAAACTCTCGTCGGATGCTGAAAACTTCCTTGATTTAATTTTTCCGAGAATACCAGAGTCAAATCGATATTCAAGGGAATTTTTATATGCTTCATAATCAGATGATATGCGTGCCTACGATTTTCGCATTAAGAAAATCTATCGACCCAGCCGGGATCGAATACACAACCTTGGGCTTACGAGGCGAACACGCTACATCACAGTCACTGAGCCGGCACAAAAATTGGATTATAAGATAACTCAAAGTATGTTAAAGATACTCGACCTCAATACTTTTATGAAAGGTCTTATATCGTGCATAACATTTCATATTATGAAATAAATGGTAATTTATTGGTTGAACAGGTGAGT
>BMAO01017979.1:0-26327 GCA_019973975.1 Trichonephila clavata
TATTTCAATGAAATATTAAGAGAGAAATTAGATTCTCTCTAATGCATCTAATTTAATTCAATTAAATTAGATGCATTAGTCCATGAATCAGTTACAAATTTAAAAGCATTTATAGATCGTTGTCAAAACATTTGTGGGGTCTCACAAGAAATTAAATTTATTCGCTGAAAAATTCATTTTATGTTAAAAATATTTGATAAAAGAAATAGAAATCAACATTAACATATTTCAGCTTTCTGTGGAATGACCCAAGTATGGCTATTTTATGGAAATTTTGCTTAAGTGTTGCCTAGTTCATGCAGTCATGAAAACTAAATAAACATTAAAATTTGCACTTCATTAGAATGCAGTTACAAAATCAAAACTTCATTTAGACAAAATAATAGTATTAATCATGATAGTTTGTGTATTTCATGTAAAAAAAACCAGCACGATCTGTTTAAATGCAACTCATTCTTAGCATTACAAAAAAAAAGATGAATATTGTTAAGAAATACAATGTCTTTTATGTAAATGTTAATGGAAAAATTATTCAATGCAAATTGAAAACAACTGTGTAACACTTATAAATGGAAACATTTATTGCTGCCTTATGATAAAAAACAAAGTACTATACTGTTCAAATTAATTGTGACCAACATTTTTTTTTTGTCTGAGTTGGTATGTGATTATCAGTGATGTTCCGAACCACCTAAAATTGGTTATATCTGCCTAGAAATAGTGTGACAGATCGACTTTGACTATAATTTACTCATTTGACTGTTTTTAGTGCATCAATGCTTCAGTTGTAAGCATTTCAATGCAGCAGCTGGTGGGTATTTTTTTGTGTTCCATGTTACATGTATTACTTTCGTTTGTTCAAAGATGGATTTTACTCCAAGGAAGCATTCAAAAATAAACGCTCTTAATGAAAACATTTCTATGACTGAGAGAGATGTAATTACAGCAGTTGGTGTGGGTAAATCAAGTGTTTCAAGAATTTTAAGAGCATTTTAAGATTACTGAGCATCCTCTCCAAAAAGAAAAGGAAAATGTGGGTGCAAGTGGAAAACTACTCCAAGAACTGATAAAATTCTAATAAGAAACAGCAAAATAAATGCAAGAAAGACAAGCACAGACCTTTGAAAGGATTTACTGGATTATGGTGTTGAATTGAGTACCTCAGTTGTAAGCAGAAAGCTTCTGGAAGTTGGTTGTAAGGCAATAAACCTGAGAAAAAAGTGGTTTCTAACTCGGAAAAGGATGGGAAAACATTTAGCAGAGGCCAAAAAGTATCAATCTTAGTCTCTTTCCGATGAAGAAGATAATTTTCAGAGGTGAAACACATTTATTGGTGCAGTAAGACAAAGTGAAGATGAGGCTCTGCTACCAGATTATTTCCAACAGACAGCAAAACACCCTTCTAAAGAGATGTTTTGGGGTTTTTTCATAACAAATGGCACTGAAAACTTAATTCCTCTTAAAAACTTGTTGAATTCTGTCAAATATGTAGAAATATTATGCAGTAGGATTGTTCAGTTCATGATTACATTTGACAGAACATTTCAACAGGACTTGGCTCTTGTCACAATTTAAAATTAGTCATAATTTTATACAGGAAAATAAAATACAAGTGCTTGATTGGCCTAGTAATTCACCAAACCTAAATCCTATTGAGAATTATCGCATATTCTCAAGAAT
This sequence comes from Trichonephila clavata, assembly GCA_019973975.1. Taxonomy (NCBI): domain Eukaryota; kingdom Metazoa; phylum Arthropoda; class Arachnida; order Araneae; family Nephilidae; genus Trichonephila; species Trichonephila clavata. Next base: position 1,681 of record BMAO01017979.1, read on the forward strand.
TGTTTAGCTAAGATGAATTGCACAACAACAGAACAAATGATAAAAAATGCTGTACCAAGTGCAGTTCCTCGATGATAAGTCAAGAGTATGTGTACTACATTAGCAGAACCAATGCCAAAATGTATTCAAAAAGACATTTCTGCTAAAAGAGGACATATTTCATATTAATATAGAGATTTTTCTGTCTAATTAAGATATGCAATGATTAAAAACTAAGGTTTTAGAAAAATCTTCTTTTTCCCATTTGTCCCAATTAATTTGAAAAGTATAGTAGCTTCTCCATTAAATTGTTTGACTAATAAAAACTCTCCACCAGAGTTTCTTCCTTCATCTAAAGCACTGCCTTGTTGGCAAGATATTTTGAAAATGAATCAGAAAATTACTAGGCAAACATTTTACAGCAAAGTTATAATGAAAAACAAAAATGAAGTTACTTTACCAACAATGAAAGCAACTGAAAATTACCAATACTTATTAGTTCCTTAGATTCAAATGCTTTGTATCCACGGTTCCACAGATGCTTCAGATTCAGCTTATGGTTTCCTTGTTTACATTTTATCAACAGATCTTAAATTTCCTCAAAATGTTTCACATATAAATCATCAGTATTTCCATTTAAAACAATGCCCACTGCTAGAGTAGAACTTTTCATCAACCTGCTTTTAACTAAGCTCATGTAACTTGAATATTACATTCTTTAAAGGTGCATATTAGCATATATACCTATGGGGAGACTCATCAATAGCCATATTGGATAAAGATCCCATCTAATCAATTGAAAATATTTTTTCAAACAAAAAAGCCCAAATCTCACAAAGCTCTTCAAATTTTCATTGGTCACTTGAATCTACCACAAACAAATAACATTATTTCTAAAGGTCTGAATCCAGCAAAATTTCCTTCAAATTATCTATCATAGAATGGTTTTGGACTTCTTGGCATGAGTGCTTTGGAATATATGATATTTGATCTAACAATCCCAGAGAAAGTGCAATATATAGAGAATTCAAAAGAAGAAAAAAACAATGATGATTGCGGAAACCAATGACTTAATAATTTCATTAATATCACTATCAAATATGTTAAACATTTTCACTCATGTCTTAAATATCAATAACAATTCTGTAACTATCCTTCATATGGTGAGAAATATTTTTAGACTTCACAACATAAAAATTCCAAAAAGAAAAAAAGAAGTCATCTAATCCTTAAAGAAGTGTGGCAAAAGCATCACAAATAAAGCCTTGTTCAATAAAATAAATTAGTCAGATGAAATAAAACAATTCCAATACAATAAGACAGTTGATGACTTTAATGAGCTATCTACATTAAATTGTTTTCTTTATAAATGATCAAGTTATTAATAGTAGGAAGTAGACTATTTTACTCAAATTTAAATGTTCATAAGAAAATTCCAATTGTTTTACTAAGTAAAGCATGTGCATACTAAGTAAAATTTAAAGTTTTTACATTTTCAATCCCAGCACTTTATCATATTTGCCAAAAATTCAGGCTGAATAATGACAGCAATATTTGTTATAAAATAGTACATGTGCATTGTAGGTGATATATTTTAAAATAAACCAATTACTGTAAATCCAAATTATCAAACAATCTCCCAAAAGAATGTATAACATCTATCCTCTAAACTTTTCAAGAATTGATTGTTTGTGGACCCTTTTTAATCAAGCAAAGAGGAATGCTAGATAAAATTTATGCCTTACCATACATTTGTTTAGACATGGAGATTATACATTTACTTATTGTCACTGATTTGACGTCCCAATCCTTTATAACTAAATTGAAATTTTCTTTTTTAGCCAAACAAAGAAAAAATGTTTTAAGATATTTTTGGACAATGCAAAAAATTTCTTACAATCAAACATAGAATTAAGAAAATGATGTTAGTCAGTAAGATCATGTGATGAAATGCTTACAAATTATATCACTGATATAGATACAGACTGGACAGTGGGTAGCCTAGTGGTTAGAACATCGGACTCTAGACCGTAGGGCCTGGGTTCGATGCCTAATGCCACTAAATACCACTGAGTATACACGGAGTACGTGCTCGTTAAATCAATGGGTCCGAAAGTCTTGTGGGCGGTCGCAGCAGAAACCACGAGTGCAGGGGGCTGGAGAATATTTCCCTCCCCTTCGGTTCCATGCCAAAATTGTGGAGGTGGAGATAGGTAGTGTTGCCATCTATTGTTAAGAAGTCGAACCTGTCTCACAGGCTATGGCAACTTTCATTCCTTCCTTCGGGAAGGACACGACAACAACAACAGATAGAGGCTGATAGTTTATTATCCTTCCCATCCAAAATTAACATATTTCAATGGTATTTGGGAAGCAGGAATGAATACTGGATGTGTCACTTGAAGTGAGAAATCAGAAACTAATCTACTCTAGAAGAATTTCTTCTAATAATATAAGAAATTAAAATGCACTTTATTCAAGACCACTCACTCAACTGTCATCAGATTTTAATACCTTCAAACCCCTAACACCAGTTCCTTTTCAAATAGGAGGCCAATTAAATACACTGTTAAGCTTGAATTGATTGTAGTTTATAAACTCATAAATGAAAATGAGTAACTCAATTTACACAAAAAATTTAAAAGCTGTGGAAATAAGACTATTTGAACAGAACTTAAAGTGAAAAAGTGGAGAAATATTAAAAATAATGTGATCAAAGGTACCTTAGTCTTAATTAAAAATAGCTGACCAGTGCTCAATGGATGACAAGTAAGTAAAATTATGTATCTTATGGGGAAAAAATGGTAGGATCGAAGTTGTAAATTTATGCTTATCAAACGATACAAATTTAAAATGAAATGTATGAATATTCATACTCTACCAATGTTATGCCTTTAAGAAATACATACTTCAGTTAATCTATAAAACATTTGATTTTTTTCCCCATCTCAAAAGAAAGCACACACATAAAGTTTCATTGAAGACTAAATCACAAAACTGCAATAATTAGTAACAATTTCCAGGTTTCAGAATTGCAGCAAATAACTTTTGCTTAGTGTAAATTTTTTTTAATAATTAAATGCTAATTACTTAAACTTGAAATTTTTTACACACAAGAACTTTTTTCAAGAGGAATAGCAAATAACTTGTAACATTTGAACTATGTCCACAAAACAAATAAAATAAATCTTCCTACTAAGTTAACCTTTAAACCTTGCTGGTGTGTATGCTGTACTGCAAATTTCTTTTATTATTTTCTTCGGCTGTGATACAATTGCTATTCTAGTGATTCAGAGACAGTTTGTCCCTCTTTTTCCCAGAAGAATTTTTCCAATCCTTTTACGATTCTCTAGTTACATCAGTCATACCACAGCCAAAGTGAATAAGAAAAAAATTTGAGGTACACAAGATATGTACTGCCAAGATTTAAATGTCTAAAAAAATAAAAAGGCTATATAGGTATCTGTGAATAAAAACTTAGTTCCATATAAACATCATACTTTTAGAAACACTGTCATAGAAAAAGTGGGAAAATTCTTATTGCTTTTGAATAGAGGATTTGGGGATATTTTCTTTTGATTATGTGTATGCATTCTTAATTTTGTTTCATTTATTTATTGAAACTGTATGAATTCAATATTAGAATTATACACATCAATGTATAATGTTAAATGAACAAATATAGAAAAGATGATAGTATAAATCTTAAATGCATAATCTTTTTAATGTTATATTCAATAGTACTAAATAAATAAATAAAAATACATAAATCTAAATCTTATACATTTGGATTTTCATTACTTCATTTTATATGTTTTTTTAATAAAGTAAAGTCTTTAATCATGTGGTTTTAAAATAAGAAAGAACACAATCCCTTTTTCACAATACATATATCTATTCCACATGGGTTTTTTTTCAGGAATGTATGAACAGTCCAAAAAAAAATTACATCTTTGCCATTTTTATTTTACTATATACCTTCAGTTAAACATATATTACTTAAATGTAATATAATAAATATAATAAAGAATGAGATCTTCAAAATATCATTAGATGTACTTGATTTTATTATAAACAGTTTATTTTGTTATGTTTAGCCAAAAACTTAAAAAACTATTTAAGACTTCCATTAAACATAAAAAAAATTGACCTTGATATTAAATTTTATCTTGTCTGCCTTAAAATTATACCAGATTAACTAAAAAAATTATAATACTGATTATTTACATTTACAAAATATAGATGTGATTTAATGTGAACCATTTTTTTACTGTATTATATAAAACTGTAACATACTAAAAAAAATTGCACTAAAATAAACTATGAGCATAAGAAAAAGAGTTATTTAAAAAAAATTTGTGTGAACAGTCAAATGTTGCATACATAACATTATATGCCCTATCCTAAAATAATTTTTTTTTAAAAAAATTAAAGATATTTTTTTTTTCCTAATGGGGCTGCAGATTGGTATTTTTACCTTTGCAGACCTGGAACATTCACCAGCAGCTGGTATCACTTTTTAGTGCACCTATATAGGCGATACCAATTGCAGTAATTTTGATGCCATTTCCTCCACAGGAGGCACCTGAGCTCTGACAATGCAAAATTGTACTTAGGAATTTAATTTTACCAAGAGCACCAAGCCAAATGGACACTCAAGTGATTTTTTACATTCCGCATAATTATTGACTTTCTGCATCATGTAAATCCGCCAACTTTAGAGGCAGGCCAGTGACATATCAACTACGCCACCCAGCCAGAACAAAAAAAAAGTACCTTTTTAATTTCTTTTAAATGTACTTCCATATTTTAAACTATAAAAATGAAACTATAAAATATAATTATGCAGTTTAATTACAAAAACATTTACCTTTAAAGCAAGATGTAAAATTTTTCATCTTAGAGTCATCCAAGAAGAGCTAAAAAATTGTAAAGGAATTATTACACACAAATCAAGTAAATATAATATTCATAATTATATACTAAAAGAAAAAATATTTTTATTAAAAGTTAATTCTATTGTGCTTTTCACCATAATTAAATAGAAAAATAAGAAATACAAGAAACCAATAAATCAATATATGCAATTTATTTTTATCTTAACACAAGAAATCAATTATTTTTAATACTTTTAAAAAACTTGAACAATTTGTACTTTTTGAATTTTTAAGTACAAATTGAAAATATTTTGATATTGTTTAGACAAAATGCTTTAATGAAATACTAATTGCTTCTATAAACTTTAAAATATAGTAAAAGTTTTAAAACATAGTAAAATTACTTAAAAAATACTGATTAAAATTAAAAACTTGCCACAGAAAATTGATTTTTGAAAATACCTTTTGTAAGACATTAAAATTTTTTCTAAGCTCTAATTCCTTGAAATGCAATATTGTTACTTTTAACAAACAGTACAAAAAATGTTCATAACCATTTGTATTTAAACACAAAAATTGCAGATGTTACACATATATCTATATATAGTAATGGTGAAAAGTTCTAAACACACACATTTTTTGCCGAGTTTGACAATTTTTTATTATGATATTATTGCATTAGCCAAGCTATTTTGTTATTGGTTTTAGTTTCTGTTTGTAGAATTTATGTAAAGTAAAAAGCTACGATATTTTGAAAAAAAACATAAAACAAGCACAAGTTCAATATATAATTATGTGATTCTTTTTTTTGTTGTTTGTACTTACATATTAGCATCACCGTAGCAAAATTGGAGCCGAGGGAATCACACCTTCATATCAAAATAACAAAGATTATAACATTTTTTATATGAAAAATACCAAACAGTCATATTTTGGTGAAAAAATGGTGAGATTCGCGTGGCACCAATTTGGCTGCTATGACACTAATACCTTAGGTACCATTTTTTTTTCAACAAAGGAAATTCTCTATTATTCCCCCCCCCCCCAATTAGACAGAAATAATGAAAGGTTGAAAGCAGAATGTGCAGCATGTTTTAGTGTATTTAAAATAGTTGTGCTGAAATTTTAAGGGCATGGGTGGAAAATATTGGAATTAAGGGTAAATTTTCATTTTCCCCTAATAATAAAAGATATAAAATACTTTCAAAGGAAGAAAAGTATTCAATGTGTGAAATTGCTGCTAAAGTATAACATGGTCTTTCTGTCAGCAGAATGTTGAAAAGATATTCCGAACAAAATTCTATTGCAAACAGAAAGCTTGGACAACCAAGGAAAACAACTTTACATGAAGATAAAGTATAGTGCACAGGATTCCACTTTAAACAGATAGCTTAATTCCCAGCAAATTTTAAAATAATGAACTTTGACAACCAGTGTGAATGTGTGCCCTGAAATTGCAAGAGGAATATTGCTTGAAATTGAATTATGAGGCTTCAAAGCTCACCCAAAACCATTACTGACCAATTTTCAACACCAGAAACAGTTGACATGAGCAACCACTCATTCATTATAGACTATTCAAGACAGGAAAAGTTAATACTTGGTGATGAAAGTCAATGTTGTATTTCTGGCAACCAAACATATAGTGCCTATGTAAAATGATGCACTTGTAAAGAATTCAACTCTCAGTGCCTGAAGTCTACAGTAAAGCACCAAATGAAAGTGATGATATTTCATCTTGTACTGTTAGAAGACTTCACATCATGAGCAGAACAGGGAAAACTAGGGATTATAATGAAATATTACAAATCAAATTGCTACCAACTGGGGGAGATCTTTTGGGAAATAGGCCACGGATTTTTCAGGACAATATCGCTCCAGATAACTGTGCAAAAGTAGTCCAGAAATGGTTCAAAGAAAATATTTGAGTAGGATGTACTAGCAAAGACATCTCTAGATCTTAATCAGATAGAAAACCTATAACATAAAATTGGTTAGGATGTTTTGAAGAAAAAACCTTCAAACAAACATACATTAATTGAAGCTTTGATATTTTCTTTCAACTATGTTGTCACGAAAAAACTTAGCAAATGGGTACATTCCATACTCAAAAGATGTAAAAACATAATTAAAGCAAATGCTCTGTCCCAAAAAATATCAATGTGCAAACATGTAACAATCATGAAATTTCAAAATGTACCATTTTTATAAAGCTTAGTGTTATTCTACTATATATATTATGTTTTTTTTATATTGTGTGTTATTCTGTACAAACTACACATTCTTGCATTCAGGCATCTGTATAAGAAAAAACATTTGTCATATTAAAAACTAGTAACCAGTGCAAGTTTAAAACCAGTTTGAAAAAATACATTAAAATCAATAAAAATAACTAAAATAATAAGATTATTTTATAATGAAAAATTAAGTCCTAAAACAACTAGGCAAAAAATGAGTGTGTTCAGGACTCTTTGGCACCACTGTGTATATGAATCTTCATTGAAAAGTATAATGCCTCTATCAACAGAACTATTTTATTTGTTATGTATTTCCCACAATTCTTATACCTGAAAGCTACATGTACTTTCTATGAATGCCCTATTCAATTTATAAATACAATTCCCATTCCTTCACTAATGTGTAATTAGTTAAGCAAACTCAACAGAGATGTACCCCCATCTCACCATAATGACGTCATTGGTAGTACTGCTATAAACCGCTTTTAATTTGGTGATAGGTACATCAGGATAGGTTCACAATCAACTGCCAGACATGCAATGGCTTGCTCCCTCGATCACATCACCATGTGGATCATCACTTTCTTCAGTTATTAACATACCCAAACACCTGGAACACAGGAAATAAGTGAATTACATAAAGGACATATAGCTTTCAGATACAAAAATTTTGAAAATCAGGTAACAAACAAAAAGTTATTGACATTTAGATGTCATTTTTCAATCAAGTCTCATAAAATAAAAGTCAATCAAATTATTTAAATCTAGAACATATTATAAACACAAAATTAAAGGATTAACTAATCTTTTATTGTGCATTTTTACCTACTACTAATGCATCACTTTTTCCAATAATATACTGTTTTTTTTAAGTATTTGTTTATGCACAATTTGAATAACATCAGTTTTAAAATTACAATTCTTCTGAAAATATATTTGACAATAAACAATGACAATGTACAATGATTTTATTTCTAAAAAAAATTACTTAAGTTTTTAAATTTTCTAAAGCTTATATAATCTGGTGTTACTTTAACACTTCCAATTTCTTCAACAAAAAAAATGTTGTAAAATTACTTTTATATGTAAAAGAGGCAGATGAGAATAAAAATATCAATTAGAGTTTGTACAATGCACATATAAAATATATAGGACATATTTCTAGGTATCAATATTAGTTCCCATTTATAACTACATAAGAAATTCAGCTGAAAAATCAAAATATATCAGATCTTATATAAGCATAACTCATCTTTTTTTGTAGATGTCTTTAAAATGTTCGATACTTGGTAATTATCGCAACAATGTCAATTGGCGATCACGTTCTTGTTTCATATAATGTCGCCAAAACGGTTGCAATAATACAAAAGTACCAAAACTTCTCATTTTAGAATATTTATGTATTGTTTTATTATCAATAAATAATACTTATGATTTATCACTTATTTTGAAAATGAAGTTAATATTTCACAATATTAATAAAAGAGATACCTGTATACTTGACCATAAAATAACATTTAATTTAAAATATATCAAATTGTGCTATTTATTAATATAAGAATTTAGCAAGAAAAAATCATTTTAATTGATATCTACAAAGAATATCAAATAAATTATAATACAATAAATTACGCTTATTAAATTGGTACTTACGTATTAACACAACTATCACCAACACTATTAATAACAAGCCAAGTTGGCAACCCTGATTTCCTATGTGTCGTACGCGCAGAATTAGCATCCATGAACTTCATTTCATGTCACCAATAGGTTGCAATTATAAGTAACTTAAATTTTTTATAAAAATTGCATAAAATGAATCCAAAACTGAAAATATTGGTATTTGCATATTATTGCAACCTATGATAAGATTATATGAAACAAAGCACATAATTGCAACTTTAGCGTGTTACAACACATAGGAAATCCAGATTCCAATTTGGCAAGTTGTTAAAAATTAAAAACTGTGCCGATAATAAGTACCCAAATATTTTATCTTTGCTAGTTAACCAGTGAACTTACAAAACAAGAAAATATATAAAAATATTAATTCATTTTTTTATGTTCATATACACATAACATATACACAAAATATGTTCAATTGGTGAAGGTAAAGTATTGAAGAAAACTCTGTGAACACTTAAATATATTTTCAAACCACAACCCATGAGGCTTTAATGCAGGAGTGTAAAACAATTCTTGGTTGTGTAACATAAGATTAATTAAAATTTCTTTCTATATTATTAGTGATGATAAAAAGAGCTTTCTAGAAATGAAAAGTGAAGTAAAATACCACTAGGAAAATCTTTAAAATAACTTATTTTAGGGGACGGTTTATTTTTCTGAATTGGACTTCCTTCTATCCAACAATTAACTAAATTAGTAATAAAAGTATTCACTAAAAATAGAACAAGCTCTTTAGGACATAAGATAATAAAGATACAAAATTTTAATCCAACCAGTTAAAACAGTGGTAAATTATTTACAGAAATATGGTACAAGTTCGATATACGGACTTTTTTCAAAAATCGCCAAATTTTTTTTTCGGTGACAACAGTCGCCAAGGGAAGCACAGGGTTGCATCCCCCCTTCTTCCCCCTAGCCGCCAGGAAACGCCGCGATACTCCCCCCCCCCCTCCTCCTGACTAAACAGTTTTGCAAAGTTCCTGTCTTCGATCTAAGTTTGCCTCCCCCCCCCCCGCCACCTCTGTACGAAAATTAATGGTGGGGGATTGTTTCTAACTTTAGTAGAAGCATAAAAATGAAACATGTAATATTTTTTTCCTACATAATATTAAACTAAAAAAGTAGTGAAAGGACAAATATTTATAGAATTAAATGTAAATAGTTAATGATTATTTTAGCAATACTGCATTGAATTTAAGAATAAAAATCTATTTTTTTAAGTGATTCAGAATAGTAATGAACAAATTGTTCTATTGATCATCATTAAGCCTAGAAGAGAAACATTAAAAGTTAACATATTAAAGCAAATTAACATTAAAATTAAAGTCATAAATTAAATATAAGGAGAATCTTTCTTGCTTACATTGAATAAAATAAATATAAATAGAATTAACTTACCTTGCAGCACTTTATGTAAAAAAAATTGTCACACAATGGTCAAAATCATCACTTGTCAGCAAGATAGATTGTGATAAAAATCATGGTGATAAAAAATCTTGATTAAATTCCCCTTTTAAATTGACTTAAGCCCCTCTCAGCCCAGTTGATGTCCCTAACAATTTTTAAAAACTTATTGAAACAATCCACTCCCTGCTGTTTGATTCATTTTCTAAACTTGTATACAGCAGCAAATGAAATTTTAAATCTATTTTTCTATTGCAGGTAGGGAGTGAATCTGCAACATGCTTCCAAGTGCCTTCTATGGTATTTGTGTGGCAATTCGTTACTGGATTTACAAAATGAAGGCTATGATTTAACGTCAAATGATCAAACCTTCTTGTCCTAAATTTTTAAATGCCTTCCATTTGTTGGAAAAATCATAGTTCCAGGCTCTATCCATTCCTTTAAAATGTTGACTAGAATCTCACAAGATCTGTTGTGTACTGCTTCCCCTCTGAATTCGATTTGTCGACTTCGCATAATATAGAATAACTTCAATGACAAATTGCCCCCAATCTGAACTGTACCAGAAGATAAATAGAAATAAGCTTTGGTCTGTTTTGTTCTGGTTCCCATGATCAAATGATAAGCGAGACGAAAAATCTCATTTAATTTTAGTTTGCTGCAACTGAACCACAAGCCAAGATGTATGGTTTTAGTTGAACCACATATCTTGTTATTCCTGGAATTTCTGCTAATCTATGATTAACCATCTAAAATAGAATTTTTTCTTCTCAAACTCATCAGAACGTTACAATTTCAGTAAAAAAATTCTAATTTAATCAGATGAGTTTTTCTTGCAAAATCTAAAAATAGTTTCCTATCCCTACATATTTCATAAACAAAATAAAGATTAAATACTCCCTTTTTCTCCCCAAATGTAGCCTTTTTACTAGAAAATAAAACAGGAACTGTTTCTGACAGAACTTTCTTATACTTGGGATAAACACTGCAAATAGTCCCATGGTTAGAGGAAACAGGTTACAATATTTAAAGGTATATAAAATAACAAGGTTTTAAAAATTTAAATTAATCTCTTTGTAAATTAATAATAATAATGTAAAAATTGATAGTCAGCCTAATCTATAACTGGAATAATTTATCAATAAGTAAAAATGAATGAAAAAAAAACTAAGTAATATTAATAAATAATATGGATAAAGACACATTAATAATAAAAGAATATATTTCCTAATAATGACAGAATTAAGTCAACCTAAGCAATAATTAAATAATTTTTCAGTAATTAAAACGAAATATTAATAAGTAATATGAATAAGAAATAAGGTAATAATAATAAAAGAATTGAAATACAACCTAATAATGAAAGAATATTCAACCTAATCAATAATTAAAGGTAAACTTTAATAAATATTAAGTAACTATTTTTTATAAATAATTTTAATATAATTATAAATTTTAATATTAAATAAAGAATAAAGTTATTAATTTTAATATTAAATAAATATGATACATTATTAATAAATATTAAATAATTATGATTAATTAATTAATATTAAATAAATATTCTTTATAAATATTAAGAAATAATAGGAAATAAGGCAGTGAATTCTTGTCCGGAAATATCTATGTCTGAACAGTTGAAAATCCAAGTTGAAAAGAAAGGTGTCTGAGAGAGAATTCCATAGCCACCCCCCCTCCCCCAAAAAACATTACTGCTCTGATTGGAAAATTCGCCATAAAACGAAAAACCCGACCCGGACCAGAAAACAGGGGGAATCAGGGTCGACAGAATCTGGCGCAGAATCGCCCTAAAAGGGCGCCAAAAAAACTGCCAAAAAAAAGTCCGTATATCGAACTTGTGCCCTAAAGAATTATGTATTAACATGATTCCTTCCTTTAACTTAATAGTGTAAGAGTATTTTCTTTTTTAAACTTTGAAGGCAGTCTAAAGAGAAATTTCTAAAAGAAATTTCAAACCTTTGTAAATGATAATTACTTAGTAAAGTCAGACAATCAAAGCTGGCAAATGTGGTACTTCATTACAGATTCATCATATATTTTGAAAGATCTTACTATGTCTTAGGAATTTTTATAGAACAGTTGTTTAAAAAATCAGTATACAATAACAATGTTTCAATTTTATATATCCATATTAATGCAAATAAAGATTGAAATTGACAAAAAAAAATACTCTTTTGGAATACATCTTAGAAAAAATACTCTTCACACACACACATGAGTACATAATGAAGCAATGTCACTGATAGTCTTTCAATAGAATATGAAAAATGCATTTTTTAAATTGCAATGAATTTCCTAGTTAAAAAAATAAAAGTTTCACATGCTTCACTTGTATTATAATCATGTGATGCAGCGCTACAAATTTTACTTTAAATTAACATCCTAACATCTACTCAGGTTCGATTATTTGACTTAGTCTGCCTCATGATAGTGGCTAGTACTTAAAATTAGTTAATGAGACAACGCACACTAATGACATTACTCGCTTTAAAATTAAATTAAATTGTTTATTTAATTCAGTGAAAACACATTACGAAATTAATATTAAACATTATTTACAAACAAATTAAAATTCCACTTATCTGAAACGGAAGCGAGGTGATGGGAGGCCGGCATGGTGCACGAAGCTATTTTATCTGCTCCGAATCAATTCAACATTATTGATATCTTAATCTGCCGAGAAATGTCTCGGCTCCTGCTTTTTAAGTGAGGGCAAATTACCCCTTTTTGCATCCGCGAGCCCTTTGGTCTCGCCTAGTCATTGGTTAGGAACCAAGCGCAAAGTTACAAAACTCGCGACTCTCTCTCTCTCAATTTATGAGTCCATTCAACTTTTATGACCGTTGACATCCCGCGCTGGCACCCCCGGTTTAGGAATCCGACCACATCCTGTCAACAATAAACAAGGGGAATACACAAATTACATGTGTCTTGGGAGCCATCTTCAAACCCGATCAGCATCTAAGCTTTCCAGCCTCCAAGCCACCCATCACATGTAATATTAAAATTAAATGTTGATAAATGATGCATGTTAAATAATTGCAATTACTAAAATAAACTAGCTAACAAAAATTTTGTATGCTCCTATATGTAAAAATTTTCACGAAAATAATTTAGCATGTTTCAAACAATTTCTAAAATTTTTCCCATATTTTAGTATAATTCATTTTTTTTCAAGGAGACAATAATTTATTAAAAAAAATTCAAACATTTGTAGGTGATAATTACTAAGGCTAAAAGTGCTAAATGTTAGTATTTTATAACATATCTTTAAAAGCTTCACAATGTATTGCTACAAATCATACTATTTTAAAGCCTCACAGTGCCCTAAACATTTAAAAAAACAATTTTTTGACATTTTCTTGTGGCCCATATCATTGAGAAGCTTGCCACCAAAATATATTATTAAAGATTAAAATCATTATTAAACATCAACAAGTTACCAAAGTTTATCATGAATAAACGGAGTTCCATTCTAATCAAAATAATAGTTTCTACTACTTATAAGCAAGATAATTAACTAATTATATTATTAGTTTACCAGGAAAATCCTTAATTTCAAGAAACTTTTCAGTTTCCCAAATTATACTTGAGCAAAATATTAAATTACTTCGAAGTTTTTCACAAAGAAATGCTAAATCAGTACTCATACCATTCCAAAATTTGAAACTTATATATTAAACTGCCAAATAATTTTGCCAAGCAAAAACACATCAAGAACTTTAAAAAATTATATTATTATTATTATTGCGTTCAAACATGAGCAGGAACAGTTATTGACTGTATATCGCAACAACATCCCACAGAATCAAATGTCTATACATAAAGCCATATTTGGTTTCATGATCCTAATTCTCAAGTATACAATTGATCCAAGTACTCTTCTTAAGTCAATATTTGTAACTCAATGCAACAAATTTATTCAGGACTTATAAGCAGGATAATATCAATATTCATGAGTCTTTTAGACTTTTATATTTATTTGAAAATAAATCTAATGATATATAAAACAAATCTAAACTATAATGATAAATCTTCTACAAATTGTGCAAATATCTATAAATGCTTATTTGTAATACATAGTAAAAAAAATTGTATATCTGTGTGATAGGTTTATACCACAGTCAAACTCTGAAAAACAAATGTTGTGCTAATAGATATTACACAAATATATTACAATTATTATTATTATTATTATTTTTTTTTTTGTAAAAGAATTATGGATTCAAAAATGTTTTTTTTATTTTGATCATGTAAGAGTGAGCAGGACTTTTATATTCCATAAATGGACATAAACATATTCTATTATACACAGATTTTAATTAAAAATTTTTAATTCCTTAATTTATTATATTTGGAAATCAATTCTCGATCAATCATATCTTTTACCTAAAATAGCACAGCGAGTAAGGACTTTCAAAATGTTGCATATTTTTTTTTTACATGTAATTTTACAAATGGTAAATGATAATTTTGACCTCTAATGTTTAAAAATGGTACTTGATTAAAAAATCATCAAGTATAAACATTAAAGAAGCTGTAGTAAATTAAAATATTTTTCCCTTTCTATAGTGAATGGTTCTCAAAAATGTTTCTTTTTCCCTGTAATATCCTAAAATTATTAAAAACAACAAGTTTTTGATTTATATGTATGTATACCTGTTTTTGATACAACATGTATGGTTACATATCAGATTTTTGCATCCTAATTTTTTAGATAATTAAATACTGAAGTATCTCTGTTAACTACTGTGAAGATGTGTAAAATTTAGATTAACTAAACATATGTTCTATTGTGTGTGTTGGACTTGCCTGTCCTTAATTTTACCAAAAACATATCAATGGTAAGCAAAGTATTATTTTTGGGGGACATTAAGGTATTTTTAATATTTAAAACATTGAATACACTAAAAAATCTCTTGCAATGAAACCCTATGTTAAGGATTTCATATGCAAATCACTTAATGTTATTTGCAATGGATTTATTTTTCTGTACAATATCCTTCTGCTTCTATTCTGTTTTGTGAAAGGCAAGCTTATCCAAGAAGGAATGGAAAGTGTTGGCCTTAATCAGAAAATGTAACATTCGCCATCCCTGCATTAAAAGAATTTTTAAATTTTTTTTTTACATAATTATGCATGTATATGTAACTACTTATGAATTTTAAGCTTATAAAGACGTAAAATAAAAATATCGTGAAATTTACAATGTCAGTTGTAGTATAGTAAAATTGTTAATTAAAAATTTTCTTTTATATATATCGTAACTATTTTTTTAACATTAGGAAAAGTTAATGTAATCAGTATTTTAAGAATATAGATAGATACTTGCTTCTCAATTTCTATATGATCATGCTCTTCAGTATCGAACTGATTTATTCCCTGATTTCTGGAAAAATAGTGGAATATGAATCTCACAAATTATTAAAATATATTGTATGTTCTGCACCATACAGCATTTTACATTTGTGGATGCATATTTTTAAAAGTATATATGAACTTCATTAATTTACTTGTATTTATAAATGTATTGTTCTGAAAATTACAAAACAATGACTTTGCTGAGCCAATTCAGTTTCAAATTCTTATCTATTGTGCTTGTTAAATTAGTGAAAATAATTATATAAAGAGACTAGCCGTTACCCACCCGCTTCGCTGGGTATTTCATGATGTTATATATATCAAACTCTTAATATCTAAGTCCTATCATTAAGAGTTCGATTGTATTGATAAACATACTTATGCCTGTAACTGTCGCCTCTTGATAAAAAAAAAAAGGGCAGAACTCATCTAATTTGTATTTTCTAAAAATCTCTGAAATTGAAGTATAGAATGATGTTTGCATTTTCGTAACACTACAATGAAGTGGATTCCCGCAAAACCAATTTTCGATGGATCTCTACTCTGTAAAATAAACATGCAAGCCAAATCTAACGGGGAAAAAAACGAAATTTTTATTATCAATACCCCCGTAATCCCGTTGAGAGTCGTTTTCCAAAATAACCGTTCTTGGCGGATTTCAATTCAACAAAAGAAAAATAAGAACTAAGTTTCATTATTATAGTCCTTGTATTTCGAAAGAAGGAATTTTTTTGTCAGTACTCCCCAGTAACCCCCTGCTCCCCCAGAAGTTGATTTCCGTAAAATACATTTTTAATTGATCCCTATTCAACCAAAGAAACATGCTTAAAAATTTTCGAGTATGTGGGTCTAACAATTCAAATTTTTTCTATAACTCCTCTTGACCCCTCGCAACCCTCCTTGGGGGTCGAATTTCGTTTTACTCTTTGTTAGAAGAGTTTTGTTCCACGAAAGGAACATTCATACTAATTTTCAAGGAGGTAGGCCTAATAGTTAAAAAACGGAAATATTTATCGATTACGCCCCAATCTCCCGAAATGAAACTTGGTGGTTGATATTCGCGAAACCCATTTTATAGCGATTCTCTACACTACGAAAGGAATCTGCTTACCAAATTTCAGGACTGTACGTCTCATAGTTTAAAACTGGGAATAATTGTCTATAACGCCCCTTAAGCCTCCGCAACGCCACTTGGGGGTCTGTTTTCACAAAACCCATTTTGCAGGGGAACTGTTCTCTGTGAAAGGAATTTTCTTATCAAATTTGAAGACTGCGCATCTAATAAATTAAAAATTGAAAAAAATATCTATAACGCCCTTTGAACCCCCGCACCACCACCCTGGGGTCAATTTTCACAAAACGCATTACACAGGGGATCTTTAATCCATGAAAGGATTCTGATTATCATATTTCAAGATTGTACGTTTAGTAGTTTGAAACTGGAAATAATTATCTATAACGCCCCTTAACGCCACTTGGGGGTCAATGTTCATGCAACAAATTTTGTAGCGAATCTGTATCCTATGAGAGGAATCTGCTTACCAAATTTCAAGAATATGCGTCTAATAGCTTAAAATTCCGAATTATTATTTATGTCTCCCCTTAATTCTCCCAAAACACCACTTGGTAGTCAATTTTCCTAAAACCTATTTTGTATCCATGAAAGAAACATGCCTACCAATTTTCAAACAGGTAGGTCAAGTAGTTTCAAAACAAAAATATTTATCTATTACGCCTCTTAATCTCCCCAACGCCACTTGGGGGCTAGTTTCCCCAAACCCATCTTGTAGCTGATCTCTACTCTATGAAAGGAATCTTTTTATAAAATATAAAGATTGTACGTCTAATAGTTTAAAAATGGAAGTATTTATCTATAACGCCCCCTAAGCCCCCGTAACGCCACTTGGGGCTCGATTTTCACCAAACTCATTTTGTAGCGGATGTCTACTCTATGAAAGGAATCTGCTTACCCATTTTCAAGATTGTACGTCGAGTAGTTTAAAAATTGAAACAATTCTTTATAACGCCCCTTAACCCCCCTTGTGGTTCGAATTTCGTAAAATCCGTTCCTAGCTGATCTCTACTCTATGAAAGGAACATCCCTACCAAATTTCAAGCCTGTAGGGTGAATAGTTCTGGAGATATCGTGATTAGTCAGTCAGTCAGTGAGTGAGTCGCTTTTCTCCTTTATATACATAGATAAAAGAAAAAAATGTAGGTGAGATCAACTGCGTACTTATTCATCAGTTAGAAAATCAGAATAGGTCCCAGAAGTAGTTCTCTGGTTTTTTTTGTGTCTGCAAAATTGAAATGCTTTGAAGTCGACACATTTATCAACATACAGTACAATAAAAATTCAAATGACTGCAGCATAGAAAATGTATAGATAGATATTAACATTATATACACAGTCTGGAAATAAAATGTGAACAAAATTATGATGATATTTCTATAAATTAAAAAGTGTTTTGTATTGCTACTAAATGGATGGCAAAATTTAAGAGTGAGATTTTATTCCAATAAAATTTAACAGAACAAATTTCTTTATAAAGACAGTTCAGTTTTAAATTTTTGTCTATAGTGCTTGTAAAATTGTCGATAATAAATCTTGAAGTAACAAAAACAAGTATTATAAAAAAAATAAGTCAATTCCTTCTTAGGTAAGAAAAATTTTATTTTAGTTTTTATCAAATATTTACAATTAATTTAAATATGTGTATACATATGACAGAATCACAACATTAAGTGGCAATTAATTTTTATTAATTATCATTAAAGTATTGCATTGTTATCCAAAACAAATGTGTTTCAAATTTCAAGTTCAGTTTGTTTTAAAACGTGAGAAAAAAACTTTTCAATTTTGGACACAAGTCGCCAAAAATGATGCCAACATGGGATGTATTTATAATTCTTAAGCCGCATTCACACCAAGGCAGTCAGCGTGAAGTGTTGAGCGTCCAGCCAATCAGTGTCATAATCTCCGGCAGTGGAAGAAGTTGTGATCGCGACTATTTTAAATTAAAAAAGATTCAACTTCAGGCGTTTGAGCGTGCATAGTTTAGTCACGTGTCGCACACTTAACCAATCACAGAGGAATATGCTTTCGTATGGTTACTAATTCAACCGTTACACATTATAAACAATTAGAACTATGAATAAAATTAAATTCTTCAAAAAGCTACTTTTAGTCAATTAATTTTTATTGATTATAGTTAAATTATCGTGTTATCATCCAAAACAATCGTGTGCATTAAATTTCAGCTCAATCAAGCGCTTTAAAACGTAAGAAAAAACTTTTAAAATTTTGGCACAAGTCGCCAAAATGTCGCTAAATTGCCAAAAATGCTGCCAACGTGGATATATCTGTAACTCTCTGAATAATTATTTTTGTAAATTAATTGTTATTAAATTACTGTATTGTCACCCAAAACAGTCGTGTATGGAAAATTTCAGCTCAATTGAGCACTTTAAAATCTGAGAACAAAAAGGTTTTGACCCAAGTCGCGCGCTAAAATGGTCACTGTGTCGCCAAGAATGACGCCAACATGGCTGTATCTGTAATTCTTTGAATAATTAGTTTTAATAAATTGATTTTTATTAATTATAATTAAATTGTCATCTAAAATAATCCTGTTTTTTAAATTCCAGCTCAATTGAGTGGTTTAAAATGCGAGAAAAAAGCTTTTAAAATTTTTGAGCACGACATAGTGAAAAGAAAAAAACCCATTGATTAATAATAAAAGCTTGAGAAAAAATGCTAGAAAGAAAATTTATATTTCCTTAAGAATTTCTTGTAATTATTTATTTACATTCTATTAATTTTTGTCTCTTGAAAAAAATTGATAATAGGTTGTGTGTTATGGCACAATTGTGTTACAAAATGATAAAAAACTATTTAATACTTTCTTATACTTGTGTAGAAATCTATAATATCAGTATAAAAAAAATTGAAGCATTTTTTTTATACAAAATTCCATAATAAGAATTTCTTCTTGCAATACAGAATATCAAAAACACCTTAGCATTAAAAACTATTTTAAAAAAAACTTCCTTGATGATAAAGCATATATACTCTAGGGTTAATTTACATATTTTAATATATTCAATAATGATAAAATGTGCATTAAATAAAGTGTATTTCAGATTTATACTTGTAAGAAAATATTTTTGCATTTTTTTTTATTTTGTTATTATTTAAGTTTTGTAAGAAATGCCATCTTTTATAGTTTTTTTTATCATAAAACTTAATAGTTTTATGATCATAATTTTTGAGCATGTATCTAGATCAGAGTTTCTTAACCCTATGCGTCAAGAGAGCCCATCTGTTACACAAGAATTTTCTACAAACAATTAAAAGTGCATGAGTTTTGTAGCTTTAAAATAATATTTGTAATTACATCAACATTTACTCAAGACAGATATTTTATTTAGTTTTCCTGTTATATATTATTTGATATTATTTTTTTGGCCCAGTTGTAATTGACATGGATTGATATTGGCTTTCTTAAAATCAAAAGATTTGTGAAATAATCCAATCTGTATATTTTTTGATGAGATTGCATTTCTGTGAACTAATAAAAAAATATTTCATTCAGTAAGCAAGGATGTCAGATATTTAATTAAATCTTTTGATAAATATATGTTTGTAACATACATCTGTCACATTTTTTTGTATTCAGATGTGCAACCAACAAAAAAGAATGATAAACACTGGTCACATTGTGTTGAGCTTATTAACTCTTTCATCCTTGGTAGTACATATGTTGTACTACAAGTTCTTATTTGTTTATTGTGTGGTGGTTCATAAAATGCACCACTTGTTTCAATGCCTCAGAAATTGATGCTAGGGGGGTACATTCTCTGAACCAACACAGAGGTCAAATCCTAGCAATTACTCAAGTTTCCAAAGGATATCAGAAGCTAATTGCATGTAATGGGTTTATGTAGTAGTTCATTCTTTGATCGTCTGTTGAGTATTATTTTTTGGAAGTGACTGTGTTGTGTATTTTTATGTGTAAATAAAAATGATTCTTGTGATATTTCATACAAACCAGGTAAGTAATATATTATGTAACTAAATGAGTTAGTATTACAGTAATTAGTACCTCACATATGTATTGCTAGTATGAAAATATGAGAGCCCAAAAAATGCACCACCACGCTATTGAAGGCCATCTTCTTTAGAAATACAAAATGCATTTCGCTTATTTTTTCTCAATAATGGACATGTTTATTGTGCCAAATATTGTGTTTATTGTTGTTGTTAGTTACATTTTTTAAAAATAATAATATTTATTAAATAATAGTACATACAAAATTACACAAATGGCTTGAATGAGATACAGCTCATGTACAAGAAAAAATAAATACAACTAATACACTTATTATATATGTTGACTAAATAAAAACTAGGTAAAATAAAATAATGTATAGAATAGAATGTTTAAAATTAAAACAAACATTAGGTAAATTAGGACCAAACTAAGACTAAACTTACAAGACTAGATTAGGAAAAACTGAAAATGTTTTAATTGATGGGATGAATAACAGCATAAGATGAAGAGTATTTATTTATTTTCCCTGGATGAGTTGTGTCTGCAACTCATTTTTCATAGGGAAGAAAAAATAAAGTTTTCAGAACTATCATGCTGCTTGAAGTGTGGTGGTATAAAATATGTGCCTCCTATTTTTTAAAACTTTAGACACCCTTTATTTGAAAAAGAAATGTTTAATATTAATATGTACCAGCTTTTGTTCAATAATTATAGTTTAGTGAAATTTATCTAAAATATTTGTAATTATTTCACTCTAGTGCATTATTTTTATCAAAAATTCAGTGCATGAAAGAGTTAATTATGTATCAATACCTAATAGAAACATGCATCATTAGCAATGTAATTATGATGTTAAGAAAAATTAACTTAATTTGTGTTTTTAAATTGATTCCTATCACAAAATAATGTTTTGTTTTTAATCTCTGTTACATGACAAAAATTCAATGTTTAACCAACACAGCAAGTAAGAGAAGTTGCTTTAAACAGTCTTATTTAAATTTTTTAAATGAACATTTGTAAGAGCATCAAAAGTTTCAGAACTAATTTATTCACATTAGAAGAAATTTGTATAAACTTTAGAGGTGAAGCCAATCTATCCTTTGGTTGAATACTAGCTCTATAATATCGATTTCAGAAATAATTGGCCCAACTGTTGATAGTAAATTATCGAAAAGCTGCGGCGACATTCGAAAAAAATTAAAATAGCTTTCTGTGTCTGAGACTCGCATCCCAACTATTAGCATAGATGTTGGCCTTAATCGCTTTTTTTTAAAAAAAATACGTTGAACCCTCTATTGTTTCCCCCCCCCCCATTTTTAATACTAACAAACTTGCAAAAAATTCTTTTCTCTTGCGATCCATACTTAACAAGTCAGAATTAACTACTTAAGAGTGATTTTCAACTACTATCTTCAGCGGCACCTAACGAGCAGAAATCCACCGCGCGCGTACGAAAACGCTTTGGTGTGAATCGATCGACGAAAATATCTCTGATTTCTACTTTGATCGCGACGGCGAACGCCTTGGTGTGAATGAGCCTTTAGAATAATTAGTTTTAATCAATTAATTTTTGGTGATTAAATTACTGTATTGTCAAGCAAAATAATCGTGTATATAAAATTTCAGCTCAATCGAGCGCTTTAAAATGTATTTTACTAACGATTGAAAATTTGAACAAGATAAATAAATATCGAGCGTGTGTGAACTATTAGTAGGAATTGAAAAAAAAAACATAGGTTATCAACTACATACTAATCTGTGTATGTTTGCAAAATTAAAATTCTTCGAATTCGAAATGCTCAGAAAATATTTCAGACTCTTTTTAAAACTTTAAAAATCGTCAGCGTTTTTGATATAAACAAAAATATTGAAAATGAAATAATTAAAGAGTACACACATTTCAGTCGAAATTTCTTTTGGAACACCTTTTTTCATTTGTTTTTGATAGTAGATGCAAATCGGGAAATTCCGCCAAAATACTCAGTGGAATCAAACACGTGGCTATTTGTTTTGTATATTATCACATGATTATGACGTCAGGTGTATCGAGTCCATTCCCTGACAATATTTTTTCGTAAATTTCTAATAATAAAATCGAATAATATAAAATTATAGATAATCATTTTGCAAAAAATAGCAGAGCATATATTTTATTTTGACAATTTAAATTAATAAATAATGATTTCGAAATATTAAATTTTTAAATAAAATAAAATATTTAATGACATTAAAGTCGGAGCTATTTTTATTATTCTAAACTAAAGATTTTTTAATGATACAAGGTAATAAACTATAATTTTGCATTAATAACCATATTTTAAACTTCAACACATTAATCTTGAATTATAATTAGATTTTATAAAATTTTTAATTTCAAAATCCACGATAAAATTATGATTGAACAACTAACTAGAAGTCAAGTCTGTTTTACCAAGGTAGTAATAAAACATCTAAGCCACTGAAATACTAATCCGGATTGCACAATGCATTGCAGAGGTCAAATATTAGAAAATAAATACAAAATTTTAAAACACCAGAATAAATACAAAGATTTAAAATAATTTTTTAAAAAAATTTTCATACGCCAAAATAAATGCGAGTATTTAAAATTATTTTCTGTTATTTATTTTTTATCTTAAAAATCTATATATATAAAGGAGAAAAGCGACTCACTGACTGACTGACTAATCACGATATCTCTGGAACTATTCAACCTACAGACTTGAAATTTGGTAGACATGTTCTTTTCATAGAGTAGACATCACCTAAGAACGGATTTTCCAAAATTCAAAACACAAGGGGCGTTATAAATAATTGTTTCCATGTTTAAACTACTCGATGTACAATTTTGAAATTGGGTTAGCAGATTCCTTTCATACAGTAGAGATCCGCTACAAAATGAGTTTGGTGAAAATCGACCCCCAAGTGGCGTTGCAGGGGCTTAGGGGGCGTTATAGATAATTATTTCCATTTTCAAACTAGTTGACGCACTGCCTTTAAATTTGATAAATAGATTCCTTTCGTAGAATAATGATCAGTTACAAAACGGGTTTTGTGAAAACAGACTTCTAAGTGGCGTTGCGCGGAATTAAGGGGCGTAATAGATAAATATATCCGTTTTTAAATTACTTCACCTACCTGCTTGAAAATTTGTATAGGTAAGTTTTTTTCATGGAGTAAATATCTGCTACAAAATGGGTTTTGAAAAAATTGACCCCAAGGGGTGTTGCGGGGGTGGGGGATTTAAGGGGCGATATAAATTCCGATTTTTTAACTATTAGACGTACAGCCTTGAAACTTAGCAAGCAGATTCCTCTCATAGGGTAGAGATACGCTACGAAATAGGTTTCGTGAAAATTGCCCCCAAGTGGCATTCCTTATTTCCATTTTTAAACTATTAGACTCACAGTCTTTATATTTGATAAATAGATTTCTTTCATAGAGATCAGCTACAAGAAGGTTTTGGGAAAATAGACCTCTAAGTGGCGTTGCGGGGGATTAAGTGGCGTATAAGATAAATATTTTCGTTTTTAAACTACTTGACCTACCTGTTTGAAAATTGGTAGGAATGTTTCTTTCATGGAGTACATATCCGTTACAAAACGGGTTTGGGGAAAATTGACCCCCAAGGGGTGTTGCGGGGGGTTAAGGGCAGATATAAGTAATTATTTCTATTTTTAAACTATTAGACGCACAGTCTTGAAATTTGGTGAGCAGATTCCTCTCATAGGATAGAGATACACTACAAAATGTGTTTTGTGAAAATAGATCCCTAGGTGGCATTGCGGGGTTCAAGGGCGTTATTGATAATATTTTTGTATTTTTAATTTATTGGACGCACAAATTTTGCTAAGCAAATTCCTTTCATATAGTGCAATTCCCCTACAAAATGGGTTTTGTGAAAACAGACCCCGAAGTGGCGTTTCAGGGCCTCAAGTGGCGTTATAGATAATTATCCCTTTTTTAAAACTATTAGACGTACAGTCTTGAAATTGATAAGCAGATTCCCTTCGTAGAGAACCGCTACA
>BMAO01017980.1:0-19240 GCA_019973975.1 Trichonephila clavata
AAAAGGTGGTGGAAAAAGTGAGGTCTGAGTGGGAAAAACTTGAAAAACAAAAAAGTGCCATGGTAGAAGATCAAACTACAACTCTGGAAGATAGTTATTTTGCGTAATTTTGTACTATCGCACTTACATAACCAGATTTTTAGGGTGCCTGTTCAATGTGCACAACGCAAATGTGTGTAGGTTACTGAAGAAAATAGAGCATTACTTGCCAAAAAAGTTACTATCACAAAAGATAGAAGTATGACGCCAGAAAAAACACTGAAGATTTTGGCTGATGTTACAGAACAGCAAATACAGAGACCAGAAGATAGTAAAAAACGGAAGAAATCATATTCAGGAAAAAAAAGAACAACACTATGAAAACTGAGATTATTATCGAAGAAGGAGGAAGAATTTTATCAGTGTCAAAGTCATACCGTGGTAGAATTAGTGATTTTCGCATAAGGAAACAAGAAAATATTTACCACTTGATAGCATAAAACATGCCGATTCTGGATATCAAGGTTGGCAAAATTGCAAAGCAATGTTATAATTCCATATTAAAAAGTATCGTAAAAAGCCATTAACTCAAGAGCAGAAAGCATAATAGAAGATTAGCATCATTAGAATGAGAGTAGAAAATAAGATCCGAGAGATAAAGATATTTAAAATTATGTCGAATGTTTATCGCAATTTTTCAGAAAAAATATAACCTGAGGTTCAATATTATTGCTGGTATGTAAATCTTAAGCACGCCTTTTAGTTAACCTTGATTTTATTCACCCTCCTTCCCTTTTTTTTATCGCTTGATTCGCAGCAGGTTTTTGATGAATCAAGGTTTGGCACACATTCGAAAGTTGGACATGGGTGTTTAAAAAGGGCACCAGGACGAAGGTTAAAATAAAATTAGGTAGGCAAAATTTTTATTCTCAACAGTGCAATTAATCCCCAAAACGGAGAAATTCTAGTTTGCTTGCACCAAATGTTAACACTGATTGTTGAATATATTTCTGAGCAAATGTCACAATATTTAGGAACAAGAGAGGCTTTTTTAGTTATGGATTGTGCTAGTTGCATAAGTCAAAAAATTTAAAGGTACCTAAAATGTTGAGATTATATTCTACAATACTCACTGAGCTCAATCCAGTTGAGAGGTTTTGGTTATATATAAAACAGAACATATTTGCGCAATAAGATATACGATACAATTGCTCTGCTTGAGGGTGCTTTGTGCAAATTTATTACTTCTCTTGCCAGCTCCACAATTAAACAAATACTGTAATTGCTGTTGAATGATGGAGAGCATACTCCATTATTTTAGCACGAAGTAACGAATTCAGTAGAATAAGTTCTTCAAAACAATTTAAACTTTTACAGTAGGAGTAGTCTCATGAATATTATAGCGGATTTAGATGTCTCACTCAAAGAAACTTTTATCAGTATCGTTGATGAGAAAGGAAAAATTGTTAAAGAAGAAGTTGTTGCAAGCGAGAGTGACGCAATAGCTAAGTGCCTGCTTGACAAGATAAAGATATGAAGTGATAGGGATAGAAAGTGGACAGCTATATATCAATGTGCAAAGAATTAAGGAGTTTTGGATTACCGGTAGTTTGTGTAGATGCAAGCATATGGCAGCAGCATTATCTGCAAGGATCAATAAGAATGACAAAAATGATGCAAGAGGTATAGCACAAATGATGAGAGTTGGGCTATACAAAGAAGTGTTAGTAAAATCAGATGAATCTTGCCAAATTAAAGTAGCACTTGGAAGTAGAAGGCAGTTAATATGCAGCAAACAGCAAATTGTTGGAACAACATAAAGGTTATTGAAGATACATGGAATAAAGCTCGGTAAAAATCAAAATTTGAAACTTTTGCTTTAAGAATACAAGAGACAATAATAATGTGGATGATCAGTAGGAGTTCAATTGAAGCATTACTACATAGCTTAAAAACAATAGAAGAATCAATAAGAAAACTTGACAAAATACTTTCAGAGCAAGGCAGAAAAGATGAGGACTGTAAATTATTAACTACGGTTCCAGGAGTTGGTGTTATAGTAGCAATGACATATAAAGCTGCAATAGATGATCCATATAGATTTGAAACATCTTATACAGTTGGAGCTTATATGGGGTTGAGCCCAAGACAGTACGCTTCTGGAGAAGTTGACCGACATGGTAAGTATATCAAAATGGGTCCCATGGAATGTAGAAGTATGTTATATGAAGCTGCACAAGTCTTACTTACATCAGTAGGAAAATTTAAGTTGAGAAGCTGGGATTGAAGCTTGCAAAGAAAAAGGGATGAAAAAAGCAATTGTAGCAGTAGCAAGAAAATTAGCGTAATTATGCATAGAATGTTAGTCAATAAAACAGAATTTGTTATTAGAAAATGTAGGAGGGCATGAAACAATAATTTCACTCAAGGTAGTAATGCCGATGGAAGGGATAGCAAGATTATAGAGTGAAGCTTAGACTTTCGTAAACAACATGTTGCCGTCCACTTCCTCCTAACAAGTATAATGCGGCTTGGCTAAAATACAGACTAGCCATATCAGACCGCGGAGAGAACCATGGAAGCTTGCTACTTTAATCTATGTAAAATTATTAAAGATTATGGAGGAAATATGCTATTTTGATTTGTATAAAAATTATTGTTGACTCATGTGCAATTAGAGAACTCTGCAATGTCTCCTATTTGACTGACCAACAATGAGAATTGGTATTACCTAACAAGTTGCCAAAACTAAAGGCTTTGAAAAACGCGCTCAATATTACGCTGCTAAAAGCTTATTCAAGGCAAGCTGATAAAGGTGATCAATATCAGGATCTTAAAGAAATCATTTTTATAGCTATTGCTGATTGTATTCTCTTTCCTAATAAATCTGAGTATAAGTCAGATAATGTAATGTTAGACAAAGATAGCTATGAACATGATTTAAAAGATTTTTATTTTACATTTATTGAGTTACCAAAATTTCCTAAAACTAAAGAAGACCAATTGGAGAGTATAGTTGAAAAAATGGATCTATTATTTTAAATATGCAGATGAAACTAGCGAAGAAGAATTGGAAAAGATAATAGGTAGTGATGTAATAATTAAAAAGGCATATGAAGAACTAAATAGATTCAACTGGTCAGAGAAAGAATTTATTGCCTACGAACAGGAAATAAAACGTATTCGTGATGAACGGGCTGTTCTTGAACAAAAACTTGATGATGCTAAAAAGGAAGGAAAAATTGAAGTTGCAAAAACAATGCTGGCTAATAATGTTGATGTCACCACTATTGTTAAGTTTACTGGCCTCTCCATGAGTGAGATCAAAGAATTGCAGAATTAAGTGGACCCGCAAACGGTTACACGAAATAATGCTGCAGCCTGACCAGGTGATAAGTACATTTAGCCTATTTATCTTTATACTTTCATGTCAATTTTATAAATCAAATTTATTTCTGTGAGTAGCTACAATTTAAAGACCTTGCTTCATCAATGTAATGGAACAAAACCTTTTTAGTAAGTTCAAAACCCTCTAAAGTCTCTCCTTCGCATCTTGCTGTAATGCAGTTTTGCGTATTTGATACCCTAAGAAGCCACCAACCTTTATTATCGGTTACTTTAACACCATCAAGATCTGAAAATACAATATTTTGCTGCTCCAGTGTTTTCTTTATTGATTCAATTATTTGAAACTTTTTTCTCATCTTTCACTACAATCTTCACTTCATGAGTGATATATAACTTTGGTAAATCCTTAATCACCTGAGATAGGCTTTGGTTTTTCTTAAGCAAAATGTCAACTGCTTTAACAGCAGAATATAGACCATCATCAAAACCTAGCTCAGAAAAGAAAAAATGCCCGCTTAATTCACCGGCAAACTTTGCCCCTTCCTCTACCATCTTTTTCTTAACTAGTGAATGTCCAGTAGCGCAGGTAATAACTTGCCCTCCTAACTTACTAACAAAATCATGCACTTTCATACTCATTTTTACGTTGGCAATAACTTTGCTTTCTGGATACTCCTTCAACACTTCACGTGCAAAAATTATAAACAAATGGTCATTGGAAACAACGTCGCCTTTATTATCAATTAAGCGCACCCTATCGCTATCACCATCTAGCGCAATGCCAAGATCACATCCATATTCTTTCACAATGTCAATTAATTGAGCAAGATTTTTTTTCCTCTATGGGATCTGGATCATGCAGTGGAAATGCCCCATCTATAGAGTTATTGGTTACGATATGCGTATGACCAGGCAAGATCTTTTCAATACACCTTATAATTCCACTTGCTGGACTATTTCCACAATCCCAGGCTATTTTTAATTTCTGTGTAGTATTATTCTTCACTGCACTTTTTAATACGCGAATGTACTCACTATATATATTTATGTTAATTAAGCTTCCAATTCTTGTACTGTCTTTAATTGGATTGCTTATAATTTCCTTTGTTTCTTGATCTGAGAAGACTTTTTTATTACTAAAAAATTTAAAGCCATTATATTCGCTGGGGTTATGAGAGGCAGTTATTATGATACCAAGATCCGCCTGTGTGATTTGTGTTGCAGCGTAGAGCATAGGTGAAGAGCATAGTCCAACGCGTATAACATTTGCTCCAGATAAAGTTAAGCCCTTAATTAATTCTCTTTCTATACCTGGTGAATCTATTCTGCTGTCGTAGCCGACACAAACACTAGCTACGGTTTGGCCAAATTTTCTACCTATCTCGTACCCATCATTAATCTGCAAATCTTTGCCTACTATACCTCTAATATCGTATTTTCTTATAATGGTATTGTCCATACTGCACTGCTTAAGGAGTAACTACTATATAACATAATGGACAAGTGCTCAAGTTTCTTCTTTATTTACCCACATAATTAGTTGATTTTTCAATTAAAGTTGTTAGTATTATAGTATATTTTCTAAAAATGTAAAATTATGCCATGGGAGAACGAAAGTGTATTTATAGCTGAGGGTCAAAGTTTAGATGTAGATGAACAGAAGAAAAATGATATTCTAAGAGCATGTCTTCAAACTAAGTAGAAAGGAGTTAAGAAGTGTGTTATAAGATATATTTTAAATGTACCCAAGCGATATAAGTGACAAAGAATGGAAGATGATAGAGCAATATTTTGAACCTAAAAAGACCGGCAGACCAAGAAGACACAGTATTAGAACAATTATTAACGCAATCCGCTATGTGATGAGAACAGGCTGTCAATGGAGACAACTACCTAAGAATTTTCCACCATGGAAAACCGTGTATAGTTGTAATTCGCGTTTGAAAAAAAGTGGAATATGGCAAGAAATTCAAGATTTTCTAGTTAAAAAACTAAGAAAGATAATTGGTAAGAATGAAACTCCATCAGTAGGAATAATTGACAGTCAATCAGTAAAAACCACTCAAAAAGGGGATCCAGAGGATATGATGCTGGCAAGAAAGTAAAGGGTAGAAAACGTCACATCGTTGTAGATACTCTAGGTCTTGTAATTGCTGCTGAAGTACACAGTGCAAGCATTCAAGATCGTGATGGTGCACTAAATCTTTTTGTTCAAGCCAAATGCAAAGCTCCAACATTACGTAAGTTTTTTGCTGATCAAGGATATACAGGTAAATTGCAAAACCGCTGTTTATTGGAAACTGGATGTTTATTGACGATTACCAAGAAAGTAGTTGATACAGGATTTCAGGTTATTCCTAAACGTTGGATTGTTGAAAGAACCTTTGCTTGGCTCTCCAATTTTAGACGTATGAGTAAGGATTATGAGCATTCTCCTCTCACTTCAAAAAACAACATCTTTTTTAATATGATCACTATTATGCTCCACAAATTAGCTCATTCTTGAGTTTGAAGACATGCTCTTAGGAAAGAAAATGCCGAGCTGAGACATAGTTAATGCCCAATTAGGCAAAGCTATAATCCATTTTTGCTCTATCTTTTTTATAGCACAATATACCTGTTTGTACAAGGCATTTGTGCTGGTAAATGAGCCTTTGGTTTTTGTGAATTTTCTGATCTGCCTATGTAGCCCCTCAATAGGATTGGTAGTATAAATTAGCTTCCTAACTGGCCCAGAATACTTAAAATAACCAGATAAATTTTCCCAATTGTTTTGCCACGATCTTATAACCAAAGGATATTTTTCACCCCATTTTTCTTCCAGCTCAAGCAAATAATTCTCAGCGATTTCTTTACTTGAAGCACGATATATTTTCTTCAAATCGTTCATGAAAACTTTCACATCTTTGCTGGATACATATTTCAATGAATTCCTTATCTGATGCACTATACATAGCTGTACTTCTGCTTTAGGAAACACACTATTTATTGCTGCAGGAAAACTTTTTAGACCATCAACACAAGCAATTAGAATATCTTCTACTCCTCTTTCTTTTAGATCATTTAGTACTCCCAACCAGAAGTTGGCTCCCTCACTTTCGGCTAAATAAAAGCCTAGTACCTCTTTTCTGCCATTTTGATCTACGCCTAATATATTATACATGCATTTACTTACGCAATGCCCGTCCTCCTTAACTTTGAAAAACCATAGACCTGCTGCGAATCAAGCGATAAAAAAAAGGGAAGGAGGGTGAATAAAATCAAGGTTAACTAAAAGGCGTGCTTAAGATTTACAATACCAGCAATAATATTGAACCTCAGGTTATATTTTTTCTGAAAATTGCGATAAACATTCGACATAATTTTAAATATCTTTATCTCTCGGATCTTATTTTCTACTCTCATTCTAAATGATGCTAATCTTCTATTATGCTCTTTCTGCTCTTGAGTTAATGGCTTTTTACGATACTTTTTATATGGAATTATAACATTGCTTTGCAATTTTTGCCAACCTTGATATCCAGAATCGGCATGTTTTATGCTATCAAGTGGTAAATATTTTTCTTGTTTCCTTATGCGAAAATCACTAATTCTACCACGGTATGACTTTGACACTGATAAAATTCTTCCTCCTTCTTCGATAATAATCTCAGTTTTCATAGTGTTGGTTCTTTTTTTTCCTGAATATGATTTCTTCCGTTTTTTACTATCTTCTGGTCTCTGTATTTGCTGTTCTGTAACATCAGCCAAAATCTTCAGTGTTTTTTCTGGCGTCATACTTCTATCTTTTGTGATAGTAACTTTTTTGGCAAGTAATGGCTCTATTTTCTTCAGTAACCTACACACATTTGCGTTGTGCACATTGAACAGGCACCCTAAAAATCTGTGTGTTATGTAAGTGCGATAGTACAAAATTACGCAAAATAACTTATCTTCCAGAGTTGGTAGTTGTGATCTTCTACCATGGCACTTTTTTTTGTTTTTCAAGTTTTTCCCACTCAGACCTCACTTTTTCCACCACCTTTTCGAACTCCTCTACAGTTAAACCTGTTATATTACGAAAGTTTCTTGGATGTTTCTTTATGTTATAGTAACTAAAGCTCATTTTTTTACCTTACTCAATCTGCTTATTCTTCTTTTACCTCTCTCACATCATTTTGTCATCACCTTTTGCAGCAGGTCTCATGAACACTATTGGGTACACAGACTGCAATGGGCGACTACGCCATTCGTTGATTACCGGTAGCAATTTGTCGGTAATACTTGATATCTCTGCTGCCGATATTTTGTGATCGTAAATTTCTTCTACATGTGATGCTATATCTCTATAGCTCATACCACTGGCAAATGTGCTCAAAATCTTTGTTTCAAGCTCTGGATGTAGGCTTGTTTGCCTTTTTTTGACTATTTGTGGTTCGAAACTTCCCTCCCTATCTCTTGGTGTTAATAGCTCAAATGAACCTGCACTGGTACGTAAAGTCTTTCCATTCCTCCCATTTCTTCGATTATTTTCTTCGCTTTCAGCCAACAAGTGATTTTCTATTTCACCTTCCAAACTTGCCTCCAGCAGTCTTTTTATAAATGGTGTTAATGCTCCATCTCTTCCTGTCAACGGCCTGCCTTCTCGTATAGACGACAGGATATTTGTTTCTAATTCTTTATAATCTACCAATCCGGTAGTTCTGGTTACTATTTTTTGACTCATTGTCAAACCTCCATTTTTTTATATCAATTTATTACTTTTTTTTCGGTTTGACACACTTTTTTGAACATTCCCGATCCAAAATCAATCCCCGCTGAGGATCCAGAAAAATCTCCTCCTCTTTCAAAAGGATGAGTTTTGCTTCTATTGTTAACTATAGCTAAGACGTCATACCGCCATGGCGCTAACACGTAGCAGGATGACGAGGTTATCGTCATTCCGCCGCGAACCGTCACACTGCCGCAGTATCTCACATAGATCCCGCTAACAAGCAGCGGGATGACAGCAATCCTACGTCATACCGCCGCGAACCGTCATACTGCCGCAGATCGTCATACCGCGATTCATTCGCGGTATCTCTTAGCATAGATCCCGCTAACACATAGCGGGATGACGGTTGTCGTTTAGCTATAAACATTAAGAAATTTACCAAACGAAAAAAAAGGCAAAAGAAGCCCCGTGGTGGTTGGCTATTTACTATGTACTAGAATATCGGCGTTTTTTTATTCTAAAACGCTTGATTAAGAGCGATTTAGCTGCTTTTAACTTGCAACTAACCTACACCGCAAGTATTTAAGAAATTTACTAAGCAGGAAAAAAGGCAAAGAAACCCCGTAGTAGCTAGCATTCAAATTCTCCCTTGTCAATTTGACGTTTTTTGCTGTCTTAAACGCTTTGTAAGCGCGTTTCGGCTTATATAGGTAAAAACCTAGAAATTTTTAAAGACATGCGATGCACGTAGTGCGAAAAATTAAACATGAGACGCCAAATACCCTAAGTTTTTTGTCATTAACCTGCACAGATTGCGAAGATAAATAAATAGCTTCAGTTTCATGATAAGGGGGCTGGCGGAAGGAAGTTTTTTCGTTTCTATGGGTTAGTT
This sequence comes from Trichonephila clavata, assembly GCA_019973975.1. Taxonomy (NCBI): domain Eukaryota; kingdom Metazoa; phylum Arthropoda; class Arachnida; order Araneae; family Nephilidae; genus Trichonephila; species Trichonephila clavata. The sequence goes on from BMAO01017980.1 coordinate 8,913, forward strand.
GGTACCCGCTTTGCCTTTTAACAGATGTAAAAGCACAATTATTACGAACAACATTCCACCAATAACTGATTGACCTTACCCAGAAAAAGTGGAGAGAAAGAAAGGAGTTTTTTTCTGGGTAAGGTCAATTCTTGTCTGGTGTTGATTTAGGTATATCCTGAGTGCTCAAATCGCTAGAAAGTCCTTTTGTTTTATCAGAATTACCGCTCTCCTTTGCTTTATTACTTAGAAGGGTAAGATGCTCTTCTGGCTTTTTCTTATCCGGTTTTAAAGTTGTATCATCAGAAGGAAGTTCCTCCACCATAGGCACATGAGGACTTTCCACTTTATCCTTATTGCGAAAAACTGGAATGCTTTCCCAGAGCTTTTTCCAGAGTTCTGTAATCTTGCCTAACATATACCCTACATTATCGTTAACACATAATGCTAGCGTACGAGCATTATATCAATTGGTCAATATATAATTACAGCAACAAAATTTTTTATATTAAAGGCTCAAATATTCCTTTGCTTGATCGGTTAGAACGCGCCCTCTTGGTGTGCGCTTTACAAAACTAATTTTGATTAAATAAGGTTCTACTGTTTCTTCAATATTGCCAACATCCTCGGATAGCGCAATAGATATAGTGTCAATCCCAACAGGGCCTGAAGTGTTGAATAAAAATCTTAGATAATTCATATCAAGTTTATTGAGTCCCATTTTGTCTACACCCAATTTTAGTAATACAGAATCAGCAACTTCATAAGTGATTTTTTTATCATCTTTCACTTCAACAAAATCCCTTATTCTCCTCAGTAATCTCAAAGCAATTCTTGGAGTGCCACGTGCACGGCAGGCAATTTCCCGTGCTGCATTTTCTTCAATTTCAGTAGAAAGAACTCTTGCGCCTCTTTTTATAATATTAACCAGTTCTTCAAAAGAATAAAACTCAAGATGCAAAGGAATGCCAAAACGGTCCCTCAGTGGCGCAGAAAGTAATCCAAGCCGTGTTGTTGCTCCGATTAATGTAAATGGTGGTAGATCTATCCTTAAGGTGCGAGTAGATGGCCCTTCACCTACTAATATGTCCAGGCAAAAATCTTCCATAGCGGTATATAAAACTTCTTCAATGTTGCGATTTAATCTATGGATTTCGTCGATAAATAGGACATCTTTTGCATTTAAAGTGGTAAGCACTGCGGCCAAGTCCCCAGCTTTGCTAAGTAAAGGACCAGAAGTTGCGCGAAAGCTGACCCTTAACTCTTTAGAGATAATTTGCGCTAAAGTTGTTTTGCCAAGTCCTGGAGGACCATACAATAAGACGTGATCTAAGGCTTCAGTTCTCGTCTTTGCAGCATTTATAAACACTTTTAAATTTTGTATTAAGTCTTTTTGTCCGACAAAATCATCAAGTTGCTCAGGCCTGATGTTGATATTGCGCGCATCTTCAGCATATTCTTTACCGCACGATATTGATTTCATAATGTTGAGAGCTCCTTAAGCGCCATGCGAATAATATCCTTGGTGTCCAGATTTGACGATTCGTCTTGTATTTTTTTTATCGTATCATAAGCTTTCATTTTTTCATACCCAAGATTGATCAATGCTGAAAGGGCATCTTCATTGATTGGATGAAAATTATTGTTATTTATTTCTAATTTACTCACTTTGCCACTTAATTCAGTGATGATTCGATTTATGAGTTTCAAGCCAAGTCCACTCATCTTGAGTGCTACTTTATCTTCATTCATAATTGCCAGAAACAGCTGTTCTGGAGTTAATTTACTCAAAATTGACATTGCAGTTTTGTAGCTAACACCGCTTACTTTAACAAGCAATCTCAAGCACTGCTGTTCTTCTTTGCTTATGAAACCATATAGCTGAGCAGTGTTTTCTCTGTTATTTGCATAGGTTTCGATAAGTAATTTGATTCTACTTCCAATTGCACAAGCACTTAAAGTTTTGGCTGAAAGATGCACTATATAGCCAATATCATTCACATTCAGGATTATGTGATCACTGCGCACTTCATCAACTATTCCGCTTAGATTTCCTATCATTTTTAGCACTGTATAGGGTTCAGTTTAAATACTCCTGGATCTTAGGTCAAGCAAACGAACATTATAACAGAGAGCCAAGTAGCTCATAGAAACGAAAAACTTCCTTAGACCTGCTGCAAAAGGTGATGACAAAATGATGTGAGAGAGGTAAAAGAAGAATAAGCAGATTGAGTAAGGTAAAAAAATGAGCTTTAGTTACTATAACATAAAGAAACATCCAAGAAACTTTCGTAATATAACAGGTTTAACTGTAGAGGAGTTCGAAAAGGTGGTGGAAAAAGTGAGGTCTGAGTGGGAAAAACTTGAAAAACAAAAAAAGTGCCATGGTAGAAGATCACAACTACCAACTCTGGAAGATAAGTTATTTTGCGTAATTTTGTACTATCGCACTTACATAACACACAGATTTTTAGGGTGCCTGTTCAATGTGCACAACGCAAATGTGTGTAGGTTACTGAAGAAAATAGAGCCATTACTTGCCAAAAAAGTTACTATCACAAAAGATAGAAGTATGACGCCAGAAAAAACACTGAAGATTTTGGCTGATGTTACAGAACAGCAAATACAGAGACCAGAAGATAGTAAAAAACGGAAGAAATCATATTCAGGAAAAAAAAGAACCAACACTATGAAAACTGAGATTATTATCGAAGAAGGAGGAAGAATTTTATCAGTGTCAAAGTCATACCGTGGTAGAATTAGTGATTTTCGCATAAGGAAACAAGAAAAATATTTACCACTTGATAGCATAAAACATGCCGATTCTGGATATCAAGGTTGGCAAAAATTGCAAAGCAATGTTATAATTCCATATAAAAAGTATCGTAAAAAGCCATTAACTCAAGAGCAGAAAGAGCATAATAGAAGATTAGCATCATTTAGAATGAGAGTAGAAAATAAGATCCGAGAGATAAAGATATTTAAAATTATGTCGAATGTTTATCGCAATTTTCAGAAAAAATATAACCTGAGGTTCAATATTATTGCTGGTATTGTAAATCTTAAGCACGCCTTTTAGTTAACCTTGATTTTATTCACCCTCCTTCCCTTTTTTTTATCGCTTGATTCGCAGCAGGTCTAATGAATTTTAGAAAGTTTATTTTGTTCATGATATAATGTTGAAACCAGCGCGTGACGCTGGGATGACAAAAAAAGGAGCACTGGAATGACACCTTCCTGCCCAGTTCATTTAGCTATAAATATTAAGAAATTTACCAAGCGAAAAAAAAGGCAAAAGAAGCCCCGTGGTGGTTGGCTATTTACTATGTACTAAAATATCGGCGTTTTTTTTATTCTAAAACGCTTGATTAAGAGCGATTTAGCTGCTTTTAACTTGCAACTAACCTACACCGCAAGTGTTTAAGAAATTTACTAAGCAGGAAAAAAGGCAAAGAAACCCTAGGGTAGCTAGTATTCAAATTCTCCCTTGTCAATTTGACGTTTTTTGCTGTCTTAAACGCTTTGTAAGCGCGTTTCGGCTTATATAGGTAAAAACCTAAAAATTTTTAAAGACATGCGATGCACGTAGTGCGAAAAATTAAACATGAGACGCCAAATACCCTAAGTTTTTTGTCATTAACCTGCACAGATTGCGAAGATAAATAAATAGCTTCAGTTTCATGATAAGGGGACTGGCGGAGTTTGTCAAGGAAGTTTTTCGTTTCTATTGAATGACAGTTGTGACTTGGGAGGTGATGCAAGAAGTCTATTTCCACAAAAATGCTTCAATTTATCTTAACATTTTGTCAACTACCTTTATAGGCATAACAATTCAAAAGGGCATTTTTACATATTCCATATGGCTGCCAGTTGCACCCCTCACATGCGTAATCAAATTTCTTTAAAGACATTTTCTCCCTAATCTTTTCTACCGCTTCACTCCAGGTCAAAGTCTCGCTAATTTTAATTCCTAAAATTTCCATATGCCTTCTATCTAGCTCTAAAACTTTAGCTTGTTCGGTGCATTTACCTTGTTTAGTCTGGTTTGGGCAAGCACTACAAATACTATCAAGGTTACCAACTACTTCGATTTGAGTACTAATTACTTTGCTTGCTATCTTTTTATAATTTTCTATAAAATCCCGAGAATACCCATATCCCCGAAACGCGAGGGTGCACATAAAATGATGAGGGCGAAATTTTATCATTTTTTCAAATATTGCAAAGCTGCTACAAGTAGAAAAATTTTTATCAAACCAGGAAGGATAAATGGTAAAATACCCACCATTATTGCTTGTTCTAGACCCAAGTAAACAGCAAGCCAACTAACACCACAAATAAAGATTATAACTGTACCAGCCAGACAACTTAAAGAATTACATACAAATGATTTATACTTAGAGTTCAGTAATTCATTTACTTTGCTCATTACCATAACAGCAGCTAAACAGCCAATTAAATATCCACCTGTTGGTCCAAGGAGAGCGTGATAACCACCAGAAAAATTTGCAAGAACAGGCAATCCTGCTGCACCAAGTGATAGATATGTAAGCACAGAATAGAATGCTGTTCTGCGGTTAAATTTAAGCCCAATAAGCATTACTCCTAAAGTTTGCAATGTGATAGGCACAGGCTGCAATGGTATACTTATTTGAGCCATCAAGAATAAAAGTAAAACGCAAGACAATATTTCAGCCAGTGTTGATCTGCTGCTAGATTGTGTTATAAACATACCTTCCCAATAAAAATAACTTATTAAATGTAATATATGTGTATGAGAGGTTTTGCAATTTAAATTTTGCTCATATTGTGCTACAATGAATTATTTATGCACTATTAAATTAAAAATGATGAGTAAACAAGATCTATTATCGTTGATGAAAGCAAGACACAGCGGACGTTCATACGATCCTACAAGAGCAATATCTCAGGAAGACATGGATATTTTAATGGAAGCTGTAAGGCTGACTCCCTCATGTTTTGGTGATGAACCCTGGAGATACGTAATATGCAACAAACAGAACAATCAAAATGCATGGGAAAAGCTGCTAAGTTGTCTTGATGAATCTAATCAAAAATGGGCAAAAGATGCACAAGTGTTAATCATATCTTTCAGTGCTAAAAATTTCCGCAAATCTGGTAAAGGAGAAAATCTTTGGGCTAATCACGACACTGGTGCAGCGAATTATGGACTTATGTTACAAGCTGCAGTTATGAACTTAATGGCCCATCAAATGGGTGGATTTGATAGAGATAAAATAGTGAAAGAGTTCAATATACCCAATGACTTTAACGTAATGTCAGTGATAGCGGTTGGTTACGAAGAAGAAGGTGCTGAAATTAAGGAGAAAAAAAGAAGGCCAGTAGGAGACATATTTTTCTACGATGAGTGGCCAAGGTCCTGAAAATTTTATCAAAATGCACGGAACTGGTAACAACTTCGTTATCATAGACTCACGTTCAGCAAATGATTTAAATTGGAACTATAAAAAAATTGCTAACCAAAACGGTTGCGATCAAGTCATAGTGATAACAAACTCCAGTTTAGCCAATTGCTTTATGCATATCTATAATGCTGATGGTAGCAAAGCTGAAATGTGCGGAAACGCAGCACGTTGCGTTGGATACTTGCTAATGTCAGAAAAAGGTACTGAGTATATCACTATTGAGCTGGTAAACAAACGCATTTTAGAGTGTTTTAAAGTGGGTAATAAATCCATAAAGGTTAACATGGGTAAACCTTTGCTAAAATGGCATGAAATTCCCTTATCTACTGAGTGTGACACTCTTCACTTACCTATAGAGCTTGAAATGCTAAAAGAGCCCGTTGCAGTAAATATTGGTAATCCTCACATAGTTTTTTTTGTTGATAGCGTAAATGAAATACCATTGCAAAGTTTAGGACCAAAGCTGGAAAATCACGTATTATTTCCTCAGAAAATTAATATTAGTATTGCACAAGTTGAAAAGTCTGGAGAAATAGCTTTAAGAGTTTGGGAAAGAGGTACAGGCATTACTGCATCATGCGGTAGTGCAGCCTGTGCAGCACTTGTTGCATCTACACTACGTGGATATCTGACTGCCCAACAGACTTCAGTAAATTTATCAGGAGGTAAGTTATTAATCGAATGGGCAAATAACGTATTCATGACCGGTGATATAGGATTTTTGTGATAATTGTTTTCACAATGCAAAACTACTTGACAAACTCCGCCAACCCCCTTATCATGATAGTGAAGCTATTTATTTATCTTCTCTGTACAGATTAAATGACAAAAAAACTCAACGTATCTGGCGTCTCATGTTTAACTTTTTGCACTATGTGCACTCTATGTCTTTATCAAATTCCTAGATTTTCAAGCTGAAATACGCTTATAAAGCATTTAAAACATTAAAAAACGCCAACTTAAAAATGGATAGTGAATAACTAGCTACCCTAGGGTTTCTTTTGCCTTTTTTTCTGTTTAGTAAATTTCTTAATGTTTATAATTTAGATTAGTTGCTGCTTAAAAGCAACTGAATCGCGGTTATTAAGCGTTTAGAATAAAAAAACGCCAATACTGAAAATAGACAATGACCAGGGTTTCTTTTGCCTTTTTTCTTCATTTGGTGAATTTCTTAATGTTTATCGACAACCGTCATCCCGCAGCGGGATCTCTTGTTAGCGGCTGAGATACCGCGGCGGTATGACGGTCTGCGGCAGTATGACGGTTCGCGGTGGTATAGTAATTCGTCATCCCGCTACTTGTTAGCGGGATCTGCTGAGATACCGTGGTGGCATGACGCAGAGCTCGCGTTAGCTATACTTTTATATTCACCAACTCAGTATCCAATCTGGATCCCAGTGGGCTTTGTTGCATAGCAGCAGAAAAACTAGTGATTACTGACTAAATTCATTATAAAATGACGATTTAGGGATAAATATGCCACAAAAAATGATAGTCAGTAACCATAGAGAATATAACAAATTTCTAGAAAAAAGAGGAAATATTTTTCATTATATCAACGAAGCCATAGAAAATTGGTATGAAATTGGGCCAAAAATGCAAGGTAGCAACTATATTTATAGTGATAAAGTTGTGATTTTGGTGCATATAATCGTTAATCTTTTTAGAATTGGCTTAAGACAAACAGTCGGGTTTATAAAATGATATTTGCAACTCATTGGTATGCCTAAATTTGAAATGGTCGCATAAAATTATTTACTCTGGAAAAAACTTACGTTGCTATGCAACAAAGCCATCCCAGTGTCTGCTGCTTGCATAGCATTTATTTACAAAAAAAATAGTCATGCAAGAGACTTTGCTTGGATATTTGATATAATTTAGGTCTATTAAAGCAAAAAATACTAACATGAATGAAGTGATAACATTTGGTTGTCGTCTAAATTTTTACGAGAGCGAGTTAATCAAAGAAGCATTAAAAAAAGCAGAAAGGAAAAATGTTGTTGTGGTGCATAGCTGTGCAGTGACAAACGAAGCAGAACGCCAAGTAAAGCAAAAAATACGTAAGATCTATAAAAACGACCCAAGTAAAGAAATTATCGTAGTTGGCTGTGCTGTTCAGTTGGATCCAGAAGTTTACAGTAGCATTCCTGGTGTAAGTAAAGTGCTCGGTAATCAAGATAAGCTAAAAGCTGAAAATTACTTACTAAATGACGATAAAATCTTAGTCAGTGATAACCAAGTAGAACCTGTTCTAATTAATGGATTTGAAGATAAATCAAGGGCATTTATTGAAATTCAAAATGGTTGTAATCATAGCTGCACATTTTGTTCAATTACTGAGGCAAGAGGGAATAATCGATCTGTGCCAATAAACAGTATTATAGAGCAAATCAGGATCTTTGTAGAAAATGGATATCAAGAAGTAGTGTTTACAGGGGTTGATATTACTGACTTTGGTACAGATTTGTTGGGTAAGCCATCACTTGGTTCAATGATTAGGAGAGTTTTAAAGGATATACCAGAGTTGAAGAGGCTAAGACTTTCCTCTATCGATGTTGCTGAAGTTGACGACGAATTAATGGATTTAATAGCTAATGAGTCAAGACTTATGCCTCATTTACATTTGAGTCTACAATCTGGTAATAATTTAATACTAAAGAGAATGAAGCGTCGTCACAACAGAGAACAAGTGATAGAATTTTGTCATAAAATGAAGAGCTTGAGGCCTAATATAGCATTTGGCGCTGATATTATTGCTGGATTTCCAACAGAAACTGATGAAATGTTTCAGGATACAGTTGATTTACTGAAAAAAACAAATATAGTTTACCTACATGCTTTCCATATTCAGAGCGGAAAAATACACCTGCTGCACGAATGCCACAAGTACCAGAGAATGTGCGTAAAGAACGAGTAAAAAATTTAAGAGAAGTAAATAAAGAAATTATGAGCAGTTTTTGTCAATCCTTGATCAACACTAAGCAAAGTGTTCTGGTTGAGCAAATAATGTCGGTAGAGCAGAAAATTTTGCATTAATAAAGCTTGAATCAAGAGCGCAAGCTAAAAGTATTGTGAAAGTTAATGTTACAGGCGTAGAGAATAATTATTTAATTGGAAATACTCTTTCTTAATTTTTGTACATTAAAGAAATATATGATATGATGGTTATACTATAAATGATAATTATGGGTTCATTTGTGATAACTAAAAGATCTATTACTTTATTTTTGATTTTAATTTCATGTGTCTATTTTTTTATTACTTATATCGGTAATTATGTACACGTTGAACAAGTTATTGGAACACAACTCTTAAAACTAGAAACGGACAATAATGAAGATGTAATGCATTCTAAAGAGGTTACTGAAAAAGAAGTACTAACAGAGGATTTAAAATATCAAGAACCTGAAAATAGTCCTATTAAGCAACCTTCTATTCTCCAAGTAGCTGATCAGAAAAATATGTGGTCACGCATTGCAGATCAAGCTGAGCCTACAAAAGAAAAATCAAAAAACTTGATTTTTATGTTAGCGCTAACGTGGTAAGGTATACCATGATAATTCAGAAACATTTGTAAAGGGTATACAAGAAATAGGAAAAAGAGTCCTAACTTTAGTTGAAAGTCATTATGGTTTTATAATAAAAAATATAGTGGCAAATGAAATTCAAAGTATACAGCAATTTGATGGTAAAATTGATTTTCAGTGGTTTAGCAGCATGTCTTTAGGTTACTATGCTGGAGAAAATGGTAAAATTGATTTTGAAGCGCGTATTCTATAGCCAATATTGAAGATAGTAATTCTCCTCCGGTATTTGATAAATCAGCAAGTATATTTGCGTTTTTGTTAAACTTCTATTATAATCCAGCGTTCAGGATACACAATTTGCTCCATACATCGGCCTTGGTATAGGACCAACAGTTTTTAGATTAAAAAGAATTAATGGATCACCCCAAAGTTCAATGCCACTTAATGTTCCTTGGTTTGCTTATCAAATAAAGCTTGGTATTAACTATTCAATAATCCCAGAAGTCAAAACCTTTCTCGGCTATCGTACTTTAGCGTTCGATACCTGTTGCAGATGACATATCCACTCATAATATTGAAGTTGGTTTGATATTTAATTTTTAGTAGTGATTTAATATATACATAAATTCTTATCTTTTCTATCTAACAAACCAAATGTTGGTACGATTGTTGCTTTTAAAAAAATGACAGTTTCTACTGTTCTAATGTTATTCGCTAGCCTTTTTGACTTCTGATGTAATGTAGCTTTAAAGCTTTGCTTATCTTCTCTATGTTCTATAAGCCCGCCGATTACCATAATTTCACCGCTCTTAATTTTTAACATAGAGTTCATTTCTCTGATTTCAACAATTGGAATGTCGCTATTTAATTTCATTTTACTCTGCTGTGCGATGTACTCTATATCTGGATCTTTAATGTAGCCGTTAATTCTTGATAAAGTTGGATGTATATCCATGAATATTTCACTAGTATCAATGTTAATGCTTGGGTGGATTATTAGCACAACACCTATTGGAACACTATTCATCTTGGTAATTAAGGTCTGATTAGAGTTTCTAGTATCTTTTTGTATATCGGAAGTAAAATAAATATGGTTTTTGGTAAATGAAATCATCGCTTGCTGATTATTTATAGCATGTACTCTAGGGCTTGAAATTACAGTTGAAGCGCCAAACTTGTCTAAATTTTTTACTAAATCTCCTAGATCACTCGCACCAAAGTTCATTGCTAGGTTAATAATGGAGTTATCTTGATTTATTATAGACTTAGTTCCATCTTGTAAGTCATTTAAGTTCATACCAGAAAGGTATTTGTCATCTAGCACAACTTCAACTATTTTTGCCTCTATCATTACTTGAGAAGACGCTAACTTCTT
>BMAO01017981.1:0-15514 GCA_019973975.1 Trichonephila clavata
AAATGTATTGCTAATAGTAAAACTCAACGGTTAAAGAAAAATCTTAACTGTATATAAAAACAAGATATCAATCATTGGCATGGCCAAGTAATTTTAACGCGTTTTTCACATGTATTTTACAATAAGGCAACTAATGAACTTTTTACTAACAAAAAGTAGTTCTGTACTTATAAAAAAAAATTAAAAATTATTAAATTTAAATATGATTTGGCTCATCTAGAGAGGGCACAAATGCGACCAAATGCCAAAAATCCGATGTCAATTGGTTGCTTATTGGCTGAGAAAAAGGTACGACAAAATATGGAACGAAGACGAAATTTGCGTCCTAATAGCGCTTTTGTTCCACTACGTGTAAAACGAGCTATAAATAAAACCTTACTAAAGAGCTTACAGTTTCGCTATACAAATTGATTTCTCTTTGGCAAATCCATCAATTATTTTTGCCATATCCATTTTATCCAAAACATTTTGTTCTGTATATAATATGGTCATGTTGTTCAATTTGTCTTTTCTCCCATAGTATTTCTTAAATTATTTTAATACGTTTTAAAACTGAAAAAGATCTTTCGCCTGATGCATTCGATAACGGTAATAGTTAAAAATATTTTCAAAAGTATTTCTACATTAGGATTTCTCTTGCAACTCGATAAATTTCTAGAGGTGGTATTCAATGTATATTTTTTTTCTTTTCTTTCTTGATCCACAATTCATATAGTTCAAAATTAAATGATTCAATATCGTCTTCGTAGATTTCCTTTAATTTTTGTGTAGCTTTCTTTTTAATACACTGGGCTTTCACCAACAGTAATGGTCAGGAGTGTGCAATTTTCTTTGATTGATGGAGCACTCTCGAGGTTAATTCACACACCCTGACTGCAAACTAGTACGCCAGTCTGGCGATACAAACTGTTGCACTGCGATTTATAAACATCATTCAAGGGGTGTTTTCCAACAGGATATCGTGCTCCCTCATCCCTGTTGTAATCCAACAGGTTCTATAGAAAAACGACGTGTTGAGTTGGCCTACTACATCACCAGATCTTTTTCCAATCGAGCAAGAATGGGACATCATTGAACGCAATGTCAGCTTCATCCACACCCAGAATTAAACAACCTTATAATGACCGACCAAGAACAACAAGCATGCAATTCCATCCCACATACTGATATCCGGTACCAGTACGACACGAGGCATGCACGTTTGCATGCTTGCATTTAAAATTGTGGCGGTTATACCAGTTTTTAATGTATCACTATTTCACATTTGAAATGGCTCTACGTCTCGCTTGCATGAACCTGTGATCTTGAAACTTTAATCAATTTAATATGCTACCTATACATTTGTATAGGTAGCCTATTACCGATTTGTATTGCGGAGTTTTATTAGTCGACAATATTTTTTACTTAGTGTTCGGATTTTTTTTCGATCATTGTAAAATGTACCCGTGAGTAGTCAAGCATGCCTGTAAACTGAAAACGAACTTGTTTGATTTAAATAGCATTCATTTGCTTGAAATAAAATTTGGGCAAAAAAAAATGCATGTGAAAAGTTTGTACAAATTGCAACAATACGAAGTAAAAGATGGCTAGGGCTGCTACACGACTCAAAAACGAGGAAATATCAGGGTTGCAATATCGGTTCAAGATCTTTTTTTTTTTGCACGTTGAACTTGTAAGTGGAAATTCATCAAGCTTGGGGCCGGCGCCAGGTCCGCCACTCGCTTAATCCGCCTCTGAGTTAGAGTAAAATTTACGTCTCACAATAAAGTTGCACGAAGGCTACCTACCTCGTAATTTTAAACCATGGTCAAGTGACGAGGACGACACCTGAACTGGCACCCCTTCTCCTAACTTCCTCACTCCACCAACGGGAGGACGCTTGAGCTTCAACAGATTTAACGTGCAACAGCCTCCTCTGCACGATGGGATTTCAGCGGCATTAGGCTTGAACTCATGAGACGCCAGCCACGAGTGCGTAACATTGACTCCTAGATAACCACGGCCTCATTCTCCCGTTGGTGTGGAGTGGTAATTTGAAGAGGCAGTGCTAGTACAATTGTTGTCTTCGTCCTTTGACTTAGGTCCATCTCCAATACCTCTCGTGTTGCATTATAGTATGACGTTAATATAACTCTAACTCACTTAGATGAAAAAACGTTTCAGAATTCGAAGGACGCTGTGTAATAAATTTACATACGTGTTATATAACCATACAGACATACTTAAATATTGAGATTAATGTTTCCATTAACTTGCATGTTAAAATGTTTGGCGAGTTAGGATTCTTTTTCGTGACACGAAAGCAGTTTGAAAAAGATATATTTAAATGAAATTTATCATTTATATGCATCATTATTGAACTATGTCAAATTTTGAAACAGATGATGATTATAAATCTATTTCCAATGATAGGAAGATCTATTGAATCTTAATATTAAATTTGGATGTGGAATAGAATAAGACGATTGTGTGTTATCTATCCGGTAAATTTGAATTATACCGTTCATTTTTTTATGTCTTACTTCTATGACTTCGAAATTTAATATCTTTTGCACGATATTATTTTTAGTGTTGTACAAATAGTTTAATGTGTGATGTATGAATAATTTAGTAAATCATTTTTGTATGTCAGAATGAAGCGATGGCCGTTAATATTTAAAGGACTTTCAATTTTACAGATAATTTTGTACTTTTCATCAATTAAAAAAAAATTTTTTTTTCGAAAATAAAGTACGATGAAAAGTGAGCATAATGTTTTCAATAATCAAATTTTGAAAATAGAAGAATAAAAGGAATTTTTTTTACTGTATAATAAAAAATAATGGTACGTTTGATATAGGAAAAAAAGTTCATTTTTATGCTTTAAAATTTACAGAGAAATTCTTTCTAACAAAAATAAGGGTCCAAATGTGCTTAGAAAATATGAATAAAACACTTTATAGGTGTTTATGTTCACACACACACATTATTTTGTACCGCCACTTATACTGCTTTCACCAAAAATGAGCTTAATTTTCAAAATATTATTGCTTTAAATATATATATATCTTAACGTTTTAATTAATTTAAAAGTAAAATTCTCAAATGAAAGAAATTAAATACTTTTTTGCTGTATGATTGATGGCATAATGCAAACAAAAAAAATCTAAGGAATAATAAAAATTACATTTAAATTATTTAGAATTTTCAGTCAATCGCCGTAATAATCATAATTAATTCCTTTTTAATTCGTTTCATTTTTTGGTTTGTTGTAGCTCCAAACGATTTTAAATTTGCAATTTCGTATTTCTGAAAATTTTCAGTAAAACATTAAATTTGAAGTGTAAGAGTTGAATATAGGAATAAAATGAATTATTATTCAAACAAACATTATTTTATTAAAGTGTTAAATTTTTTTAAATATACTGTTAATATTTAATTAATAATCCATGTTTATTTCTTTATTAAAAATAATTAAATAAATAAATGAGCTTAAGAATTTACAACTTTGTTTTTTGTTATAACTTAAGACTGTTTTAGCGTAATGTAAAAAAAAAGAAAAAAAGAAATGGATTAAAGTCTAAATTTATTTTTAATTAGAAAAATGCTCCAATATTAAAAAAAAAAAAGGTTCGGATAGCTATGGTACATGCATTTGTTTGTGATCTAACGTCTTTAAAATTTAGTTACATTCTATAAACATATAGCTCTAGATTCTAATGTTGAAAGCTAAAATTTCATTCAGTATTACAGTAAATATAGGAGGTACAATTATGGAACACATTTAAAGCATAGAAAAGGGAATTGCTTTCAAACATAAGTGACTATTAAGATAATATGTGCCGCACGCGTTTTGCTTGAAGAAATTAAAAGGTGTCACTTATATTAGGAATTTTTTCTACCGGATAAAAGTATTCAAGTTTTGATTCAAGTTACTTTAATATTAGGCGAAAATGACTTTAAAGTGTATTTTTTTAAAGAGCTTTATTTGTGAAAAAGATTAAACTTTATTTTGAATAACATTACATAACGAGGGTTCGTCGGCAATTGCCCTTGCAATGCTTTAGAAGGCGAGGTTTATATACACTCAATCTTCACGAATAATTTACTATTCGCATTTGTAATAATATAAGGAATTATTTAGCAACAACTCTTCAAATAGAAGTTGAACCAGTGTATGAAGTGTAAGATACTAAGTAATCGAAAAACCCAGCAAATTTCTAAAGCAAGTAGAAGTATCATCAACAAAACAAAACCGAACGAAAATATTATGCTATATATTAATAATTCAGACAAATAAAATATTATTTTTTGTATTTCAGATTTGATTGTAAAAGAAATACCAAAACATTTTTGCATAAGAACATGAGCAACCTTTCCTTCAGACGATGCTATAATTGCGAACATGCATTACGACGAAATATTATCCACCAATAAAATTCATTTTTCCAAGGTTTGGCGCTGAATAAAACCCAGTTTTCGAGAACGTGCACTTCTGGCCCATCCTATCTACCCCCCTTCCTTTTTCCCAAACGAAAAATTTTAATCCTTCCAACGCACGTGAACTCTTTAATCGAAATCGATGGATTTCCCTAACTGTTGTAGAGCGTGGGCCCTCCCCTGCTCCGCTCCGGCGCGCTTTCTACTGGAATCAGATCAGGTGTTGACGTTCACAGGACAGAAGCAATTCGAAGAAAAGAACTATACCTCATTAATCAGCCCTAAAAGAGCGAATGGGAAAGCAAGAAAAGTGCAACCCATCTAAGGTTGGCTCTTCAGGGAAGAACCAAACTCTACTGGATGGAAAAAAGAGGGGTGGGTTTTGGAAAAACAAATAATAAAGAAATAAAACTGAAAAATCTTTTCCAAGGGGGCCCCAAAATTCGATAAGAATAAAAACAATCGGCTATTCGTGATTAATTTTTCGCTTTTCAGAGAGTGTGGGTAATTTTGTTGGGGGATATATATATGTATAAGTGGCGCGTGTGTATACTTTGGTGTGCAGGTGCTTTATTTCACGGAGAAAATTCGACACTCGGGTATAAAACTGTGTCTTTTTCCTCGTATTGAAAATCTATACATTAGCGTGTTTGGCCTGGAGTATAGGTTTGGGGTCTTTTTCTACCCCTTAAAAATGTATATTCGAGAAAGTAAACTTCCAATAGTCGGCCTGAAATATTGGAATTTTAAGTACTTATATATAGTTTTTTGATTTATGGGCCATTGGCCGAGTTAAGGGTAGGGCGCGGGTTTTTAACGATCTTAAATTTTATAGCTGTTGTTCTTTACCGGTTCTTTGAAGGTGTATTTTTTTTTGAACGAATTAAATGATATGTATAGTAAATATGATCGCTTGCGATATACCTTAGATTTGAATTCGAAGAATGCCTTTTTGGGGGTAAATATCGTTGTTTTGAACTGAAAGAACTACATAAGATCAATCTATTAATGCGGGGGCAAATAGCGACCTGCGGGCCATATGCGACCCTCAAAGAGTTTTTTTGCAGTCCACCAAGATTATTAGAAAATCAAATAAACAGAAAATGTTCTCTATACTTGGACCAATATATATTTGTGATCGAAGTTTTTCTTGCATGAATAGTATAAATAGTGTGGATACGAGTTGGCAGACATTTTAGCTTGCACTTAGGAAGGAGGGTTTCTATACATGCAATCTCCCTCTAGATTTACAAAAAAATTGTAGAAAAATGTGATAAGTATATTTGTCTCGTGTTAAACTTATTCTAAAATTTAGTGTACTTGAAGCTATAGATATAGAATTAGTAAGATAAATAAAAATTGAATAAAACTACCACTATTTTATTTAGATTGTTTTTTATTTTTATGGTACATTTTCTGAGACTCAAAGTTAACTAATGAATGCCCTCATTTTAAAAAAAAGTGTGGCCCTCTGGTGTCCTTCGCTTCCTCAATGTGAATTTTAAGCCAAAATAATTGCCCACCTCTGGTTTAATGCCATGTGTATATCGCAAATATTTATCATTATCATAGAAGAGTATATAGCATCCTTAGTTTTAGGGGTTTTTATTAAATTTCAACTGCTGTTGAATGCAAAATTGCATTTTAAGCGATTACGAAAACCTTAGTTTTAAAGAGATACTAGAGAAATTGACACTGAAACCGTAGTTTTGTAATAATCCATGTTTTAAACATAACATCTAACTTTAAAAAAGAAATTAAATTCCAAGCTATATTGAGTCTTTAAATCATATAGTTCAAACTTTTATAAAAATGCATACGAGTACTACTCTTGAAATTAAAACTTTTATTTTATGATGATTTCATACAAAGAAGTGACGCAGACAGTTTCGTATTTCAATGAGAATGAAAAACAGATTAATTCAAATATTTTAAAGTTTAGCTATAGAATTCCCAACTACTATGCATGAGATTTGTTATTTACTGGTTAAAAATTTCATAATTTTATGCCGATTACTTGACAATCATGAGGGCCCAGGGAAAGTTTCGAAAACTAAACTGAGTTAAACATTTCCCTACCCATAATACTACCACCTCCATCCTATTCCTTCCAGCAATTGTTGCAACGCCAAATCCGCCAAACATAAAATGATGGAACATAAAACGTAACTCAATACGAAAAACCACTTGTCACATGTACTTATGCTCTCAGTTGTGGCACAGGGGCTTAAATTCACACCATCGTCACCGATGACCAGCAGTCAGCATAAGTACTTTAAATATGCGTCTGCTGTGGAGTCCCAAAAGCAGTAAAGTTCCTTGAACTGTTTCTTATGGTACATTTTTGGTAGCCTTTTATTTCATCTGGATGGTTAGTTGATTGAAAATTTGATGTCTATTTGCCTGAACTCCACTTTGCACCCGTCATTCATCTCTATCATCTACAGCCTGTGGTGAGTCACACACTTACAAAATCTTTCATTTTGGACAGTGCTATTTTAATATGCATAAAATGCCTTTATCCTGGAACAACGTAAACGGATCACGAAATTGGCATTTCGGAATTGCTGTCCCTTTTGGCTCGGAAGCCAAGGATCCTTCTCTTTTGGATTTTGCATTGCTCCAATGACTGTAATGTTTGGTGCTTCCCTCCAGCACCTTTTATATGGTTAATCTCCATTGATAATGTTGTCACGTGCCTTCTACGATTGGTTATTTTTCCTCGACATTGAAAGTAGACGATAATTAGCTAAATATGATTCAATGAACCTAATTTTTTTGCAGACAATGAAAGAAATAAGTGTGTTTAAAATAAATTTTTAGAACTTTTTGATCAGTAATAAGTTTTAAACTTTAATGAAGCAAATATGGAAAAGTAATACACAACATTGAGAAAGCAAAAACTTTTATTTCATTAGCATGCATGGAGAAAGCGAAAAATATGAGCTCTTGTGTAAAACATTTTTTTCTTTCTTTGCTTTCTTGTATATCTAAGCTGGTAATCATGGTCATGGCAGGCATTGTTAAGTTGGAGGTACGAGTCCTTGTGCCCCTAAAGACCCCTCAGGTAGAAGGGCTGACGCATGTTAAATTTGTCAAGTCTCAAAACCCTTAGAGAGAAGTTTGGAGAATGAGGTTCCAATTCATATGTCGTCCTCATCACTTGACCGAGATTCAAAATTACGAGGTCAGTCTCCAATAACTATCGTGTTGCTTTAGAATGTAATGTAAATAAAAAAATCAAACTGACCAACAGCTATTATTTTGAACATTTATTTTTATAATTAATATTATATATAATGCTTTTTTTGTACATATTTCAACTATGTAAAATGTCTAGACTTTTATATGATTTTAAATTCATCTTACATTTTTTATGACTTTTTTATATAAAAGTAACTCAATTTTTAATTATAAAAATATGAAAAAAAATAGCAATGGAAAAAATATAATCTTCTCTTTTTTTCATAGGTTCTGATTTACGGATCCCTGGGGAGGGGGGCGGACATTTTTTTGTAATAGAAATTATGTGCTCTCAAAGATATATAAATTATGCTTTTTCAGAAAATATTGACACTAGTAAATGTGAACTTACAAATTTAAGCCATCATTCAGTAATTATTTTAAAATGAACAAAAATAAGTGAAACCTATTTGAATGTAAGTTTATGTTTTTAATAGTGGATTATTTTGTGTTTTTAAAACTTTTAATTATATAACCACAAAGATCTAAGCTATATTCGTAATAAACTGTCTTTCGTTGCTCTTTCACAAACTTTATACGCCCATGAAGGTCTCTTAAAATCAAGTAAGTATTTTGACTTGGATACCAAATTTTATAAAAATATCAGTGATATTTATGGTTGATAAACCATTTTTGCATTGTAATCTCTGAAGCATTTTTAAGGAGAGTAGGCTGAGTACAGTTGATCGCATCCTGCCATTCTCATGCAGCCTGGTACAAAACCTAGAGCTTATTATGCTTTTGAGTGATGAAGAAAAAAGTGATAATGAGAGATGAGAGCTATGCTAATTTTCAACAAAAACAACAGAAATCAAGAAGGCCATTAATTCAGTTTGTCATACGAATGACAAACAAACTCATTATCCGAAAATTCCAATACCACAAGACACCTCTTGAAAATTCCAAAAGTTTACTTTAAAACTCCGAACGAGACCAGCGCTTAGTTCCCCAAGGGACTACTAACGGCACACCTCAAAAAGAGAAACACGACCCCTCTCCCGTCCTTTTCTGAAACTAACAAGCTCATCTCATGCCAGAGCCCTAATTCCACTCTTATTTAGTTTAGAAAATGGCAAGACAGACAGATAGAAACAGAAAGAGGAGGGAAAACTCTCTGAAGCCTCGGGCACAGGGCAGAACTGAAACCAGCACACAATTGGAGAGAAACTTCTCTTAAGTTTCTTAAAGGGGGGGGGGTCAAGACAATCGATCCCTTGTGCTCCCCTGAGAACGCGTAGGACACCGATGCAGCTGCCGTTCGTTCTCTATCGTCCACACTCAGCTAGGCCCTCGGCTGTTCTCTCTGCGTGGCATTGATCGTCTGTTAGACCCCTCAGAGAATTCATTTGTCACTGGAGCCGCGGAGTAAGGGTGGTGGAGCGAAGCGAGGAGGAGCGGTCGAGCTCAGCTGCTTCTCAGCGGAGGTGCGCAATTACAGATTTGGGTTTTAGGCTGGGGTGTGGGAAAAGAGATAGTTTGGGTCGTTTTCTGTCCCAACCAACAAAGGGTGAAAGAGTTTTTTTCCCCCTCCTTGTCTTGTCATAATGCTTTCGTGTTTCAAGTTTACTGTTAGTTGGATTTTCAGTTAATCCTTGGTATTATATCACTTGAGATCTGGATTAGTAGGATCAAGAAAGGGTTTTTTTTATGATTGCTGTGTTTTAGGCAAGAAGATTTAGGATCTCTTCCCAATAATAAAAATAAATAAATATAAACTTTGATTATTAAAAATTTTAAAACAAAAAATTCAGAATTAATTTTACAGTAAATGATGCATGACTAGTTATGGTTTTTAAATTTTTCTCTCTATTCTTTATAACAGCCTTCAATATTCAAGAATTAAACAATTTTTACTGGGAAGAATTTTTTTCAAAATGAGAAGACACTAAATTCCTTGACATAAATATTGTTAATAAGCAGATATTTTTTTTTAAAGTTTCAAGTAATTTGAAAAATGCATAGGGCCATTACATTTAAGAAGACATTTATCTGTTCTAATTTCTCAAAAATAGCAAAACTTTTACTTGATAGTTGCGCATTGTCATTAAATTTTCTAGAATACATTATTAATGTTTGTCAAAACAGTAGTTACCAAAAAAAAAATTCTGTCAAAAAGTGATTGAACTATTTGTACTTTAAATATGTTTTGTAATTGTTAGTCGCAGAGTTTCACAGAAAATTTTATAAAGGGAAAAAAAACTACATTTCTGTCATACTTTCACCGATTCCCGTTTTTATAGTATGATATCTTTTCAATGTTTCATCATAAGCCTCCGTGTTTAATATTTGCCATTAATAATAGTTTCTATTATTGCTCGATATTATAGTATTAAAAATTAAAATTACAGTTAGAATTTTCTTTCTGTGCTGAGAAAACAAAAACTAATCTCTTTGAAATTCATTTATATATTTAAATAAAAAGAAATCTTTACTATTTTACCATTAATATCGTATGAAATAATTTGTATAAAATTCTGAAGTTTTTTCTGTAAATGTAATTTATTTCATTACATTTATTTCTTACAAAAAGAGTTAAATAGTTATAAGCTTCGTATACTATTCTCTTATACAGTTCTAAATAAGAACACTGAATCAGCAAGCGTTATATTGACTTTTCCCCAACAAATATCAGAAAAGTCGTGTGAACTTATAAAATAAATAGCGTTAAATTAACGTAAAAATAAATTTTACATATTTATATTTATGCATTCTTTAATCTTTAGATTAATAAATTTCATAGGCATGAATATTAGGAAAGATATTTACAAAAAAAATGTTATTTTTTGGAGTCTTCTGACACTATTCTTAGCAAAGGTGGTAATCATATTTTGGATGAATAAACTAAAAATATCGACATGCTTTAATATGTTAAAAAAACCGAGAAATTTAATAACATAATTTTTACTAACTATTGTTCTTTAGATTAACGATGAGTTGTCCAGGAATCGAAGACCAAATTTTATGAGACATTCCGCGAAACAAATAGTTATTTATCATTAAGGCATCCGACTAAACCCAGGATAATGACTTTGAAAATGCGATAAATGAATAATTTTTCTAATATTTAGTATCACCTGAATTAGAGTATCCATATAAAATTGTTTTAAGAATATTACTAAAAGGAAAAATTATGTATAAATGCAAGGTTTTTTGTGTGCAAAAAATGAAGAAAGAATGACATACTTTCAAAACTACTTTTATGAAAAATGCTTCTATAATAATAATATTTTACTTATACTGTGTAGATAAGTCTTCTCTACTGAGGTTGAACAAGGAATCTTGAAAAATTCACATTTTTTTCAGTGTTGCGATCACAATTAAAGTAATAACCGATATTTTTTTGTTAAAATATCTCTATTCTGATATATTAAATTATGAATAAATTCACTTTTAGGTGATATATTTCAAAAATCCTTGTTTAAGCTCTGTATAGAAGTCTTAGCTATATTCAGGCAAAATGTTATTTTTATAGATTCATTTTCCATAAAAAGAGAATGTTTTGAAAATATGATATTTTTCTTGATTTTTTGCCAAAAAATTGCATTTAAATATTTTTGTCTTGTATTTTCCATAAAAAGAGAATTTTTTGAAAATATGATATTTTTCTTGATTTTTTACCAAAAAATTGCATTTAAATATTTTTGTCTTGTATAATATTCTTAAACAGTTTTAAATGCATATGGGCTCAATTCATGACGATCACGTGATAAAAACAAACACGTGTTCTCCATTGAATTCAAAACAGACATCAAACTAATTGCGCTTGTTGTAAAACTTGGGGGAAATTTCACATTTTATAATTGGGTAAAAATGTTCAAATGTTATAAAAAAAAAATAAATTTCTTCAAAAGATTTTAAAATTTAATAAAAAATTATTTCATGCATGTATTTAAAAAAAAAATGCATTTTGTCTACCTAAGTGTGTTATTGTTGTTGACAAATTTGTATTTCTGAAAAGATCAAAAGTTGGCAACAACAAAGCGTATGAACTGATTAGCTGGAAACACACGATTGCTTTTATCGAGTGACTATGACGTCACATGAATTGAGCCCATTCGAATTCAGGTGATACTAAGCATCAAAAAAATTATTCATATTTTATACGGTTTTTCAAAACCACCTTTCGAACGTGGAAAACTCTTTGATTGATTGATTCAACATAAGTAAACCTCTACCTTTATTGAGTAATTATCTAACTTTACGTAATGTGGCACAAGTTACCCCTTCCTTTTTGCTCTCATCAAAATGATGAGCTGAGGTTATATACGTCGTCCATTTCTTGTGCTTGTTATATTTCCGGGATGAAAAGTTCAAAAGTAAAGCACCATAAAGTAAATTTTTTATACTTTGAAAACGAAATTTTTATGATTTATGTTTCATGTCCAATGGTAGTACTAGATCAGGGGTCAGCAACATGTGGCACGCGTGCCACATGTACGCGATACAATTCTCATTGGCACTCTGCACATTTTTCAATTTTTGAGTGGATTGAAGTTGGCAAAAACATCTTAAGGATTATAGACATTTACGGAATTACGAAAAAATCTGTAAGATAACTCTAAAGATAAATTTACAGATATTTTGTAAATTATTGAATGTCATTGCTGGAGAGATTTAATTGTTTAATAAGAGAAAACTTCATTGTACTCTGCTTTCCTATTTTGGTTCCACATATCTAAGAAAAAAAAATGAAAACCACATATGAAAAATATTTCGAGTTCGCAAAGAAATTTTTTAATAGCTAAATGCTCAAAATCGTGTCAAATTTTAAAGTCACAAATTATACGCCTAATTTTGCAATATCAAAGTGAGTGGTGCAAGTACTAGACTCGCATTAAAATTTTTATTTATCTTTTTATTTAACTAGAATGTGAAGAGAAAAACCTATATTTTACGTTGTCTATTTCTTATTTTAATAAATGTTTAAAATACCAATAAATGTATTTTAGTTTTTTAAATTTTTGTTGAAAAAATAGTTATATATATATATATATGTCAGACTTCTACACACTTAAATATTCGAATTAATCTTCACAGATCTCATACTAAGCATTACACTAATAAATATAATAACAATAATATTGAAATAAGACACTTTCACCTGCACGGGTTTGATAATATTGATATATCCATTCTCAGAATTGTTCCCTTTTAAAAGATAGATTATGGTGGGAAAACCATTTTATTCATTTCTATAATACAACATATCCTCATGGACTGAACACATTATATAATGGCAAAAATGTTTTGCAATGCTTACAGCAAAAAGAT
The DNA here is from genome assembly GCA_019973975.1 of Trichonephila clavata. Taxonomy (NCBI): domain Eukaryota; kingdom Metazoa; phylum Arthropoda; class Arachnida; order Araneae; family Nephilidae; genus Trichonephila; species Trichonephila clavata. The sequence goes on from BMAO01017981.1 coordinate 12,934, forward strand.
AACAAAGAATTTTTTATAATTGTCATAATAATAATATTAATAAAATAGCCAAGAGAACAAAAAGAGGTAAAAGGAATAAAAGAAAAGATAGAGATTCCAAGGATATTACAGCTAAAATTAATGAATTCTGTAGTAATTTTGAAACTGTTTATAACATTAATCAAATAAAAAATTTCATGTTTGGTTTGAATAAAAAAGAAATCAAACTTTTTAATTATATACTTAGTTACGATAACTTTATAGAATGTCAAGCCTTGCATGTTATGAAAGATTTTTGTAATTTCTTAATCAGTAAGTTTAATATATCAATACATGATAATGTTTAAATTCTACAACTGAATACTGTAACATCCTTTCATGAATAAATCCTATAATCATGTAAACTTTACTAAAGTGTTTGAGAAGTATATTCAATTTTTCCCAGTAAAAAACATTAACATTAAAAAGGCATTTAAATATAATAAGAAAATTGGTAGATCCATCTTTAACTACAATTCTATTAATTTGCAACATAATAATATTGTATGTAATTGTCATAATTATAAAGATTTCATTGATGATTATCATAAACATGTCATTTCTGGTAATTTAAATATTATTAAAGATAAAACTCTCAGAGAATTAATGGTTAAGGGTACTGGCTTTAGAATTATGCGTTCTAATAATAATAAAGCTATTAAGCACAAATTTCTAAAGATATTAATAACTTCATTACAAAAATAGCAATTAAATACAACTTTCCTTTCGAAGCATTCAATGAGTTTAAATGCAAAGTTTTGAGTGAGTTACTTAATCTTAACTATAAAACTGATAAATATATTTCCTTATAAAGATATAAAACAACAAATTTCAAATCTTCAAAAAGATTTCATTATTGTATATGTAGATAAAGTTCAGGGCAACTATGCAATCATTTGCAAATGGTTTTATAGCTTTATACTTAACAAACAGTTTCAAAACAATAATGCGTTTATTAAATCTAATAGCAGCAATAGAGAAATCAGTAACCGTATTTCAGCTTTTTATAAAAACTAGATTTATTTACAAGGAATATCAAATTTCCTTATATTTTTCTACACCAAAATTTCATAAGTGTCCAATTAAATTCAGAACTATTACTAATGGTTTTAATACCTATATTACACAACCAGGCAAGGTGTTGCAAAAAGTTATACAACACACTCTAGACAATATCTCAAACTCCATTATTGTAAAGAATAGTAAAGATATTGTTGAGTATATGCAAGGTAAAGTGTTAAATCTTTGCATAGCTTTGATTTTGAAGACTTATTCAACTCTATTGATATAGAGGATATGATTAAAGTACTTAGAAATGTTTATACTAAATATTCATTAAATAAATTGATAAACTATGATAAATATAATGTTATTATACAATTTGTTTTGAAAGAAAATTACATATTTCATAATGACTCATACTATCAACAAATTAAAGGTCTGCCACAGGGTGGCCCAGCTAGTAATAGTCTGGCTAATATCTATTTACACTATTACGAGAATGAAAAAATTGATACAGACTCTAGTTACTTTTTTAGATACATCGATGATCTAATTATTTTCAGTAATAAAGTTGACTTTACTCCTATATTTGATTATTATCCAACCTACCTGAAACTATTAAAAACCAATTGCAATATAGAGTCAGCAAATTTCCTTGATCTAGAATTAAAAGTTGAAAATAATATGCTAAAAAGTAATATTTTGATAAAAGAGACTCTTTTGATTTTAATGTTATAAAAATGCCATATTGGAATAGTACCCTTCACATTTCAATTTTTAGAAATATCATTTTAAACTTTATAAAAAGAAATAATGATTTAGTATCTGAAGAAGTATTGAGAATTAATAATTATAAAAAATTCTTTCAAAGTTGCCTAGACTATAACTATCCAGCTAATTTTACTTATAAATATATGTCATCAAAGTTATAGCTATTTAATTATTTTTATTTTAAGTATTCATTTCTATTTATTTTATAGTATATAATTTTATTGTTATATTTCTTAATATATTTAGTCTATAGTATATAATATTCTTGATATATGCTTATATTAAGTTTAGTTACTATAAATATACATAGATGGCGCCTTTATTCTTAGTATTGCTGTGTTTTTTTTGATGCAGTGAGTCAGTTCATTGTGGAATCTGTATACATCGGGTAAGATTTAGAGTTTCTTTGCTCATTTACATTATTGTTAATTATGGTTATATTCATTATTAACCTCTCTTGCAAATATTTTGTTTATACATATTTATATTTGTCTATTTCTTCCGGATTCCTATGGTAATTTAATATTGCAATTTCTATTCTATTGCTGTTATATTCACCCACGTGGGTTTTAGGCTTTTGCCTTAGTTTATACGGGAAACTACTATGTAGAAACAATTTCTGCTGCAGAGAAGGTTGAGATCTCAAAAAACAATGTTTAATCCTGTTTCACTGTCCTAACTGACAGCTTGAGAAATCATATTAGTTTTTCCGAGATACATTATTTTTGGTTTGTCATGGTTCCATGTTCTTGTGGTTCTTCTCGGTCTGATCTTGGATGCTTGGGATTTA
>BMAO01017982.1:0-17053 GCA_019973975.1 Trichonephila clavata
ATGCTTATCTTCTCTCATTCATCTTTAAGAACACTCTTCAACGTAATAATTGCTAAATATATATTGTGCTTACGAATTCTACGCTCCAGACAATCCCATAGGTGTTCTATAGGATGCAGACCAAGTGACTGCGGAGGCGAGTGCAGTGGATTTGGGACATTATACAGAAACAAAAGCTTCACAATCTCAGTGGCATGCATAGGATGGTGGTCGTGTTGAAAACAAAACGACAATCCTAGGCCGAATTTGGTGGCATTTTCCTTTAAATTATTTTCAACACATCGAGATAATCCTATTTGTTCATAATTGATTCGATATATTCCATCTTTCCAACGCCATTGCTCGCCATGCGCCCCACGCCATAACACCACCGCCGCGTCACCGTGCTTTACCGTTGGTTCTAAATGCACTTTCTGAAGCGCTGTGCAAAGTTTTCTCGATACCAATTTACGACCTTTACATGCTAAAAATGCAAATTTCGCTCTCATCGGAGAATATCACAGTTTTCCAGAACTCCGGAGGCTTATGAATATGTTTTTTTGCAAAAGTTATCCATTTCAGCCTCGTGGTCATTTAAATATAAGACTTTCTGAAAGACAGTCGACTACGGTGTCCGGCCTTTCTCGAGATTTTTCTTGCAGTATCCATAACAAATATTTTTTTAAACTTCTCGTGAATGTGTCTTTCTATTTGAGTTGCATTTAAAGCGGATTTTTTTCCACTAAGAATATCATACTTGGTTTTTCTCTGATTGTGATGAGTTTAGATGGACGATTTGAACGAGGTTTGGATGTGTAAACTCCTGTATATTTAAAGATATTAATAACACGCTGGAATAAGTGAATACTGCCATTTAACAGATCAGGCAATATCTCGATGCGACTTTTCCCATCTTTCCATATTTTCACAATGATCTTACGCTCACTGATACTTATTTCCTTCCTTTTATTTTCATATCCTTGAATTGCTTCGTATCTCACAAAAACGTTAAAATTATTAAGTCACAACTTTCTTAAACTTTTTACTTGATAACGGAATGCAAAAACTCGGTTAACCTGTAACGGCCTTTTGATAAAAATTTCAAGAATCAAGAATTTTCAAATTGAGAACGCACACTTTTTCTGCCTACAATTTGTGTACTTAGCTGCAAAATTCCCGTTATCTTATGATAGTGATTTAAATCAAAATTAACGAATTCTTGCATGCTCAATATTAAATAATAGTTAACAAATTCATGAAATATTGTTAGAAAAATTTATATTCAAAAAATTTTAACTTTTCTGCGTGATTTGTTATGGGTAAACGCAACTTTTTCAAGCAAGTGTAATTATATATAATATATATATATATGAAAAAAATGGATTGCTAAACCATAACATAATGTACCTTACACATATCAAGCAAAATATTTAAATTAAATTTATAACTGAATACAAAGTCATGCGGAGTCTGAGTAAACGAAATAAATAATGTATGACATAAGGTGACATAATAATATTCATTAATATGGGAAATCTTACAACAGATAACCTGGTAACTGAAAAAAAACGAACACTAAAACACTGTAGACGACGAACACTAAAACACTGTAAACGACGAACACTAAAACACTGTAAACGACGAACACTAAAACACTGTAAACGACGAACACTAAAACACTGTAAACGACGAACACTAAAACACTGTAAACGACGAACACTGTAAAATAATTTTCGATGAGAAATTCTTAAGAAGAAAAAAAGTATCACAGACCTTATTCTTGGTTTCTGCATCCTGGGATGAGCTTGATCTAAACTTTGATTATATTCTAGCGTAAATACTGCAACTTTTTATAAGGAGAGTTCTTTGTATGATGCAAAAAAGATTCCATGAAAAAAGAAATTGCATTCCATTATGCTTTCTTCTCTCGTTATGTTTCATTTGATTGAATACTCATAAACCTAGGCCAAATTTTCATTTAAAATCCTTCCTGTGCTTTTCCAAGTATCGTAATATTATTTTACTTGAAAAACGTATGACAGATGTACGTTATTTACGACTTCGCTAAATGGAAATGAAATACATGGGGTGGGATGGGGACTAAAGACGGCAATTTGTTGCTTCAAAAAGTAAATCCTATCTTTTTTCCCCTCCCTACAGCTAATGTAAGGTATACTGTAATATTAATAGAGAATTTTATATCTTCCTAGCATTTTATCCGATTCTCAGTCTGGTTTTTGTTTTATATCTGTCAGTAATTTAGGTTTAAAAAAGAAAACCCGCTAAAGAAAAGTGTGTCTGTCTCGTCACGGGGATTACAGCAAAGGAAAGAAATTTTTTTTTGGTTTGGTTATTGGATTAAAGATATCTAATAAGTGAATGACTTTAGATAGCCAATTGGAAAATTGCTTAAAATTCGATTTAAAAAAATGCAAAGAGAAATTTGAGAAAATCTACGTTAATGGCGTCAGTCAGGCTTTGGGCTTCTAGAAGCCTTGCCCCCCCCGCAGTGCGGGGGTTGTGAGGGTGTACGTTACGAGACTGCTTTCGCGGGTCATATGCGGTTATCGTATCATAAGTTATGAGTCAGTTAATGCTATTCTGGCTTTCCTTCAATCACGTGGTTATTTATTGTAATATTTTTTACGGAAAAATTCTCTGCTTCTTTATCTCTAATTATGATTGCATTGCGTCTTTATTTTTTCTCTCTCATCCTTCAGAGAGGAATGTTTTCAATATTATTCAAATTAGTGACAAAAGCATAGATGATTTCCCTGTTATTTGTTATACGTATGGCAGAGATGGTTTCACTTTTGCTGTAATTCAGGACTGGTTTTGAATCCGAAGCATTTTCAATTTTAATTTAGGTTAGGCAATTTTATTAGGCAATTATTTAGGCAATTTTAATTTAGGTTAGGTTTAAATTAGGTTTAATTTAGGTTAATTAATGAGGTTCGATTTCTAAATATTGTATTTGATTACCTAGTTCATGTTTTGCATCATCATAAAAACCTTATAGCAAACATCCTAATTAATAAGGAAATAGAAAAAAGAGTAAATAGCAAAGTTCATGTTTGACATCCTAATAAATTCCGTATAGACAAATATGCTATTTGGTAGTTTTAGAAATAAATTTTTTTATTGTCATATTAAGTTGAAAAATAGAACAATCTGTACAAATAAAGAATTTGGAGTCTAAAAGTAATGCTGAATAACTGTTAATGCTTAATAATTAATGATTATTTTCAACTGATACTTTTTTACTTGAATTGTCGTCTTGGTTACTCATTACAAGGGATATGGAGACTTAGCTTGACGACTTTCCCGAAATAAAATTAGGCCAAACTGGCATCTACGTTCAAATCATCATTGAAATCAGACAACACTTCATGCTTCTCACTTGGATTCATAGATAAGCCATTATTGCCCCAGATGGTAATCCAATGTCCTCTTGAATATAAGTATTTAAAATTGAAAAGTTTGCAGCTTTTTATGATTAAAAATCTGAAATTTCTTTACAAAATAAGTAATTCCGTCCAACTTTAATGTGATAAAATGGTTATTTTTGACTCATGACTAGTGATCTTCATAAAGTAGGAAAAAGTTGTTTATCCGGTATAGTAGTTAGTGTCGCTGACTGCGGTCCCGAGGGCATGGGTTCAAATCCCGGAGAAGACATGGATGCTTTTGTTGTTCTCCTTCTTTCTTTTGTGACGTGTGCTTCACGCTTACTTCTATGTATGACCGTGTGTGATACTTTGTGGTCACGAGGTTATAAATGATTTCAATAGATAATTTTGTGTAATATAGTAGTGAGTGAATGAATATTAGCTTCGCACTCTTCAGCTACAAGAGGCTTTTAGCGACGGATGGCGTAATTTTGAACCATGGTCAAGTGACGCGGTCGAAACCTGAGCTGGCACCACTTCCCCTAAATACCACACCAAATGGACGACGTTTGAGCTATCGACAGATTTAACGTGCATTGCTACCCTACACGGCAGGTTTTCTTGTGGTACTGGCCTCGAACTCATGACACTCTAGCCATCATCCGATAACTTGAACCCTTGGCTACAACGGCCACTTGTAATATAGTAGACGTTAAGGTTATTCGTCTTATATCTGAAAGTTGTGCCACAAACTCACTTTCCTGTAGCATGAGATAAATTTAACTACTGATATTCAAAGTCTTTTTAAAAGGGAAATAGGTAAAATATATTCGTTGAAATAACTTTAATTCTTATAAGTTAATGAAGGACTGAAATTAAAGTTTACAATCTACAAATTTATTCAAGGACCACTCAAAGTAAACATAACATTTCTCGCACACACTTTATCTTTCAATTTGATACAATATAAGTACAAAAATTCCATTCATAACAAGTTTGATACAAAATGTGTGTCCCAAGAAATTCAAGAGCAAAAATTTTATACCAACCAAACCAAAATACCGAGAATAGAGAAGTCTTCAAGGTATATTCGGATATTTGAATTATTTAATAACTTCAGAAGAACTGACAAATCAACGTTGCGCAGAAGCCTAGATGCATGTTTGTAAATCACATCTCTCAAAACAAATCGGTCGTTGAAGAAAAACACATTGAAGCTCAAACTGTAGTAAGTCTTCAATTTCATCAGACTATACTATTATTTCTATAACGCTAAATACATTTCATTGTTTTACATTTTGTTTTTACTGGCAAGTGTTTTGAATAATTTGGGTACATAGATTGTGAAATGTTTTTATGGGAAAAATCAAATGCTAATTAAAAATTGAAATGTGCGCAGTTGTTAAAAATTTATATTTTGAAGTTCCCTCAAAAGAATATTTGTGGTTTCGTAATTACTGTATGTTCGCTTCTGGTAACTTCTACACAGCGTAGCAGTAATAAAATTCGTTTTATAGTCCAGAATTGTTTCTTTAAAAAAATAACAATAAATATCAATGAATACGTATTAGTTGTTCAGTAACACAATTTTGTGTGATACAACTGGATACCCTATTCCAAACAGAAACCAACTCCGCAATCATTACACCAGAATCGTGTTTCATTCCTGTAAAGATAAATATTCTGTACAGTAATTGAAAATTTTCTTCTTCGAGAATGGCTTTGATTTTGATGTCATCTTTATTTTTCATTTTAAAGCCTGTTAAAAATTCAAATGTTGTATATTTGTTGACTATTTATACAGTGCTGTTATTTATTCGTTGAACTGATGATACGTGTTTATACCATCTATTGGGATCTTCAAGTGAAAGTTTTGTTAGGAAATTAACGTTGCATGATATTTTTCTACCTGACCGTTTCCACGCGGTACACCTTTTGTGATTGAAATTAACTCGATATCTTCATCCTGACAAAATTTCTGAAATTCTGTAGAAGTGAATTATGTTCCTTTGTCGGAAATTATTCGTCTGGGTCTTTCAAAGGTTACTCGTTGTAATTTTAGTTAGTGTAAAGTATCGTGAGCTGAAGGTGACTTTACAGGGATAAATCCACAGAAATTTGGTGAAAGCGTCGATGACAGTAAAGATATACTTGTAATTTTTGTCGGTACATGGTAGTGGACCCAAAAAGTATACATGGTAGGTATCAAGTGGAATATCACCTTTTGGTATGGAATGTAGAAATCCTTCTCGTTTACCAAATTTTTTGGATGAAAGAATGCAAGGAATACAATTTGCAATGACATTTTCTACAGTCTTACGCATTTTTGGAGAAATTAAATTTTTTTGACTAAATTTCTAGTTTTGTTGATGCCAAAATGTCCTTTAGAATGATAAAGTTTTACGATTTACTTTTGCAGTTCCAGTGGAACTACTTGAAGTTCTAGATCGTTGAAAATTTTGTACAGCACATCCTTTTTAATGTATAATCAGAGGCTGAAGATGATTAGAATAGTTGTTTGATACTGGATGTAAACTCATCATTAATTTGTTTTCTTTTAATTTTTTGTGTTGTCTCGTTGTATTGTGTGAGCATGATTGGATAACGACCGAGTGCGTCAATATGTTGCATTTGTTTATCGAGCCTGTGAATTATTTCGTAATGGAAGTCTTTTAAGAACAGAGCCCATCGTGCTTTTGTAGGTGGTAAATCTTTTCTTTGACATAGTTTTTTTTAAATGCTTGGTAATCTGTGATTATTTAAAGTTTTGTGCCGACGAGGTAGTGTCGAAATATATTTAATGCCGTAACTATCGCTAAGACCTCTAGTTCATAGTTGGAGTATTTATCTTCTTGAGGAGAAGTTTTACGACTCATATAGTGTTATTGGATTGGAAGTTCTGATTTGAATACATTTGTAGAAGTATAGCGCCAAAATCTGTCGCACTGGCGTCGATGTGTATTTGTAATGGAGCATTTTGCTGATAAAGATGTAATACAGGTTAATCAGTTAAAATTTGTTTCAAAGAGAGAAAGAATTGTTTTTGTGTTGGACCAAAGGTGAATGAAACTTTGCCTCGTAAAAGATAGCTTAAAGGTCGTGCGTTTGATGCACAGTCCTTAAAAATTTTTCTAAAATAGCCTGTAAGTCATAAAAATGATTGGACATGACGAGTGTTTTTAGGTGTTTGGAAATTCATGACTGCATTTGTTTTAGCTGCTGAAGGTTGAATAGTACCTTCTTCAATAATATGCCCAAGAAAAGTTAATTTCCGCTGAAGAAAATTACACTTTTTAAAGTTATAATCTAAACCATAAGTAGCAGCAACATCAAACACTTTTTTTGAGCTTTGCAATCCCTTCACATTCAGAATTTGCCGGAAATAAAATGTCGTCCATGTATATAATAACAGTGTTGCCTTTTAGAAGATCTTTAAACACAATTTGTGAATGTATTTTTCAAATAGTGAGGGAGAATTACACAAACCAAAAGGAACTCTATTAAATTGGTATTGACCATTATGTGTTATGATACTGGTGTATTTATGGCTATCAGGATCCATTTCGATGTGAAAAAGAACTTTTTTTAAGTCCAGATTTGAAAAGAGTATCGCCACATGCAGTTGGTCGGAAACGTCTTCAATGAGGAGTAGTGCAAATCTTTGTTTAATTGTTTTAGAATTAAGAGCACGAAAATCAACATAGTCATGTTAACTGATTTTTTTTTATTGACAAGAACTAAAGCTGCGGCTCAACTCGGAGAATTTATTCCTTCTGACAGCCATTGGTCAATTTGGTTTTCGACGATAATTTTTTCGCTTGACTTAATCTTCTGGGACGTAACGCGTTAGGTGTGTCATCAGAAAGGATAACGTGTACATGTAAATGTGTATCTTTAATTTTATTTGGTTCCTAAGATTGGATAAAGCTTTCAACTTCGCAACGCGTATCAACATTCCAAATATGCGATAAATCTACTTCAATATAAATTACATTTAAATTTGATAAATTACAATCCTCATTTTAAAAACACAAAAAGATATTCGTTTTTATTATTAACCGGTAAATAACTACAATCGCTAATTTTCAATTCAGAAAAAGATTTGTTTATGTTAGCTTCGCGCTGAAAATGAGTTATATAATGTGTTTTCTCGGATATAGGCTGCGACATCAGTTCATATTTGTTATTTTCTTTTTCATCGAATAATTTAGGTTTTGAAGAGTTTAACGATTCATTTTTATTCATTGGATTTCCTACATTACTGGCACTGTCAAGGTTCAGAAATTGGGTTGAGCCATTTGGCCTTAAACCTTCGCCGGAATGATTTGGGGCAGTTGGCGGTTCAAAAGAATTTAAGCTCGACATATTTTTGCTGACTGATTCTAAAGCGATAAATTTTTGTCCATTTTAATTTTCATGTGAAATAAAGTTCTTAGAATGAGAGAAAGTAGGGCTTTTTTCTGAATTTCCTGCATTTTCTTTTACTGCTTTATTTAAATCGTCAAATATAGTAGGCGGAACTATTAAATCAAAATACCATTTATTACAGGCAGAGGCAGCTACTGTTATCGGATTTTCACGAAAATATGGAAGAGCTAATTTAATTTTTGCAAGGGGGGGGGGGAGCTTGAATTTCATTACCGAAAGTAAAAGTTAATTGAACAGTTCCTAAAGATTTTGTTTCGGTAGGAATGAGGGAGGATTACAAACAAACAATATTCTCACCCGAATCTATTAAAGTTTTCACGATTTTATTATCAACAAAAATATTTTCGTATTGCAATTCATGTAAGGATGCATTAAACATTTTACTTTCCCCTTTACAAAGAGGGTCGTGATTTGATTTAGGTCTGGAATTGAAATGAGTTTCGTTTCTGTGAGAATCATTACGCTGGAGATTTTCTGAAATTTTTCGTGAACAATTTCTGAAATTTGTATCACGCGGGTAATATCGATTAAAGCCCTGAGACGGATTGTATTTTTGTTCGCTGTCATCCGGCGGTTGAGGGTATTGTGTGATTTCGGAATACGATTTTCGCTTTGCTACGAAGAAAACATTGCATTCCCTTGCCAATACAGAAGGCTTGAACCAAGATTCGTTTTAAGGGTGTCACTTCACGCAGCCTTTTCCCTATCTCCGTAAAGTTAAAAATGACCAAATTTAAGGAACATTTTTGAAAAATTGACAAATTGTACAGTCATGCATTTTTTTGTGTAGATTTATTGTATTGTTTTTATTATTTTAATGAGAGCATTTTTTAAAATTTTGATTAGTTTTTTTAAAAAAAATTCATTTGTGGAGTAACACGTCAAAATTATTAAAACAATGAAAATTCTTGTACATTTTAATCCATAAAATTTTTTTGAATAATTTTTTTGACAAAATTTCTCATTAAAATATTTATTTTTATAGTGTTAACATATGTGCAAAGTTTCAAAGCTATAAATTAAGTAGTTTTCAAAAATGTTCCTTTTGTGTTGAAATTTACACTTTTGAGAAATAGTGATTTAAAGTAAAAATTTACTATTAACTAATACGTACCAGAACCACAACTTGGATTTCTGGTATCATATGCAAGATCATCTTCTTGTCTACATTTTAATTGTTTGTTTTTAGTTCTAGCTTCTTTGGTTCATTGTAAAACTGCCTATTTTGCTTTCTTAATATGCGCATGATCTACTTCTTCCAACGCTCGACATTTGTAAAGTCCAGGGTTTGAATGTTTAATACATCTAAAACTTTTAATTTGGTAATGAAACCTTGATTATATAAAAATGTAGCTTCAAATACTATAGTTTTTAAAGTTCCTAATTGTATAAATACAGTTTTTGGGGAACTATAAATCAAATACAATTTAAGGTTTCATTGAAATTTTAAGTTTTACCGTAAAAGCACGTAAATAAAAGTTCAAGACTAGAGAAATATCTAAATACTTTTTTAATGCAATTGCTAATTGCAATAGGTGAGTTGTGTTAAGTTTATATGTGTCACCTTTCAGTATGAACCTATTATATTCACACCACGAATCACCTCCCATGGGGCATAAGCCGTGTCGTATTTTCAAATCTGTGGAGAGTTTATGAAAAAAATATAGCCCAAATAGTTTGCATCATGACTGACAAGTTTTCTGAGTTGCTTCAAATAGCCACACGAAACATAGTATCTTTACAATTTGTCTATTCCTGCATCTGTTAATCTATAACGACCTCCTAGAGATTTTTTGTCCACAAGATTTTAGCCTTTAAATTTTGATTTTAATGCCCTGTCATGTCTCCATCCTTTTCTCAACATGACCAACACATTCTAATGTTTTAATGTTGACATCTTTCTAAGGTTAAGATTCTAAAACTGCTTTGTATGCTTTAAAGTCCTCATCACCCAAATATTTTGTCGCAATTAGTAAATCGTAATTTGTGTATCGTAAATTGTGTCGTGCCTCCGAGCAATGGAAAATACAATGTGCACCCTTCAACTTTCATCCCCCTACTACTTCCGAAGTAATCTGCCGAACACTCAATGTTATGTACATTGCCGTTAAAATTACTTGAGTATTTCCTCTATAGTTTTTCGGCATCAACAACTTTCCCAGTGTTCACACTAACTGCTGTAATACCATTCAGAGAAACATGACCCCTTTTTTGCCAAATGCCATAGACAAACACCGGTACAATAGGACTTGCATTATTAACCCTCTGAGTGTTCACCCTTGTCCTGAAAAATCATTCCGAAAGCGTTTACTTGTTTTTTGAGAATTCCTTCGAAAGTGCAACACATTTAATTCCTTTCCCCTTTAAAAAACGCGGGAGGTCTACAGGGGAAGATTTTATTACTCAGTTCGGCCTCTGTTGCTTTAAAACCGGGATAAAACTCGTTCACAGCTGTGACGTTGCCTTGTGCGAATTTTGGGAGGAAAAAGCGGGTCCACGTGGTTGTTTGATCGGTTAGGTCACAATAAAAGTGAAGAGTTAAAAAAAAAATAAAAACTCGAAAGAAAGAAACTTGTTACAAAAGTTGAAAAATACTTGTTTACTTTAAACAAAACAAAATTTAAAAAAATTAATTTAAGAAAAATAAACTATTTTGGACTAACGATTTGAGCCAGGAAAAAATACCTTGTACTTATTGTGGAATATGAGACTAAGAAAACACAAATACATCGTAATGTTTTTTTAAAAAGTAACTATGTAAAAAAGAGTAAAAGTGACCATCTCTCTCTCTCTTTTTAAACAATAAGAGAATAAATGAAGTATCGTTACATACGACGATTATGTTTATGAAATGAAATCAATCTTCCTCTATTCAATTATATTTTAAATTTAAAGTAACATAAAGAGGGATTTCAATACTTTTAATTTATATATATTTTAATCCTATAAATGATGTTTTTATGTTAAATTAATTTTTCGGAAAAAATCTAAATTTTATTTCATAGTCAAACAATTTGTACTAAGCAAAAATACCTTCTTTACATAGGCATTTGTGACGGAGCAAAAAGCAAATTTAGTCAAATTTTTTATTTTTATTTTAATGGGAATATATTTTTCTTCAAAATGTAAAAGTATTTCTAACCATTTTCTATTAAAATTTAATTTTTATTTTTCTGTTTCTTTAGTGTTAAACGGAAAATTCACCGATAAATACAACTTTCACACAATTCAATCATTACAAATTCTAATGAGAGAAAAACTTCTCCCAATTAATTTTGTCTTTCAAAACAGTACACTTAAAACAATTTTGCTCAGTGAAGCTAACCGACAATTCCGCAGTGTATTCATATTAATTTTTTTAAAAAAAATAACATTCAGAAATGCTGCATTAATTTTTGAGTATAAAAAAAATAATGGCTGCTGTGGAAAAGACAGAGAATGAGATGTGATGTATGTTTTGAAAGAATGTTTTCGTACATGTAGAGTATTTTTGAAAATTTAAATATCACCAAACTGATCATATGATTGTAAATGAGTCTTATTTTAGAATGTGAGCTGTGGGGTATCAAAATAAAACATTTTACTTTTAAATAGCCAAGGAGTTTATACTCAATATCCTCTTCAAAAAATTGCCTACAACTTTTATTCAAATTGTAAAGAAACTGAAATATAAATATCCGACTTACTCCAGTCAAAAATATTCATAATATGTGAAAATACTGTTTCTCCACTTATTTAAGTACATTTATAAGCTATAGCCCAAAGCAATATTTTATTTTTATAAACGAGGCACAAAAATTCAGTTATAAAAATATATTTTTCATTTTAGAACATATAAACCGTACACGGATTGTAAGACCATTTCTAAAATACTGAGAGTTTTTAGAGGAACAAAAACATATAATTTTGGGTAGTTCAAAATTTTAATATAATACGCAAATTTATATATTATTAAGCAAATACGTTTGACAAGAAAAAAGTAATTTATATAAATCTTATATTGCATGAATAAAATATAAATCAAAGATCTTTCTGAAATAAACACAATTGAAGGGAAAATGTTTAATTTGCAATTGATAGCATATAAACGTTTCTGTTAGAGGTATCCCCGAAGTGACGCAATCCTATTCGGTAAAAAATAAAACTTATTGCTGGAATCATACAATTTCCTAATGAATGGGTGAATCCGAATATTTTTTCATGTAAACTGTTTGGACGGAAATGGCTAAATAGGAACATTTAATAATTTGCATAAATTAAAATTAACCGTTATAGTTTATATAATTTCTTAAGATTACAAAAGGTGTATTTCGGAAGCACAAGTTTTAATAGGAGTACGGCTTACGAAAAGTAGAACAAATATATCTGAAGGACTATGGTTTGTTACCTTAAATATTGTGAAACACAACAAAGTATATTGGAAATCAATTCCCCAATTCGTGTTAATAAAAATGTATGAAAAAACTGCAAGACTTATTTTTGTATTTGTAATTATTATAATTTTTCATTCCTGTGTTTTAGCTTCTCAGTATTGCTTCTACTTAAAAATTTATTGTATATTCATCAAATATTTCAGCATAATTTTTGCTCTTAGCATACAGTTTTAACCGAAATGCATTAAAATGCTTAAGATTCTTATGTTAAAATT
This sequence comes from Trichonephila clavata, assembly GCA_019973975.1. Taxonomy (NCBI): domain Eukaryota; kingdom Metazoa; phylum Arthropoda; class Arachnida; order Araneae; family Nephilidae; genus Trichonephila; species Trichonephila clavata. The sequence continues at coordinate 12,445 of BMAO01017982.1, forward strand.
TTAATTTAATATTTTATTCGAAGAATTGTTAGTACTTATGGTAAATAATTTTTAACTGAGTATGTGCACGATACATAAATATTTTTTTCTGAAATTTCAAATACAATTTATAATATAAAATTCCTAGTTTTGTATGAAAATCTGGATATTTTCTGAATGTTAATTATAATAGATATCCAGATTTTAATTACCTGTTCTTCAGTTAGCTTTAAAAAAATAAATATTTAGAAATTTTGCATGAACAAATAAAATTTAAAATTGATCTTTATATTTATTTATATGCGTAAATGTCAACTGTAAATGCATCCGAATATTTTTAATTACTATTTATTCAAATATTCAAGGTTAAAAAAATGAATTGGTATAAAAAACCCCTCATTCATGTTTTCTCTGAAGTAAACTGAAACTCAAGCATTTTTTTTTTAATTCAAATATAATTTGGTGTATTGTAACAATACGCGCCCTGAACATATTGGCTTTAAAATTTTTAAAAAAAAATGGATCTGAATTAGTTTTTCCATTATTATTTTTATGAAAGCTTAAGAATTTTTTACAAATAATTTGATGCAAAAGTTTAGAAATTATTCATTTTTAGTAGTTGGAAAGTATAAAAGGTTTTAAATTTTGAAGCGTTCGGTTTCTTATTAACTTTTTTGACACCTTATAATGAAATAATCATGGTTTAAAAACTGAAAACATTGGTTAAGAGAAGAAAAATGATGCAATTAAATATAGTTCTAGATATTATATAGCGATTTATATAGTTTAAAAACTTAATTTTCCGTTTCATCATTTTAAGATGAAGAAAATAATACGAGTTAATCAAGCAAAGAGAATATACTTAAAAAGTTATTTGTCCAACTATATAAAATAGCAGATTACAGTCCCAACTTATTAAAACTTCAAATTAATATAAAATCAAAAGTGAGTTATATAATATTTTATTTATACGTTGGAACATTTTTCAAAACTTGAAAAAAAAAGAAGTTAAATTGCTAAAAGTACAAAAAGAATTTATTTAATTCAAATGCAATAATATCTCAAATGAAGCTAAATTACAAACACTAACTTATAGTTCGTTCACTAAGGGGTCTAAAGAAATTCTTCCCAACTTTTTTACGATTGCTTCAGGGTCAAAACGCAGGGTTCCCCGAGAGCAATAAAACTTCCTGTCAGTGACCATTGTGTCGTCGCAACCCTCCCTAATTATATTTCATGGTGTTAAACCATAAAAGAGGGGAAAGGATTTCAGAAAAACACGGCCTACCCGCTTTTGAAGCACTCTCTTGAAGTCAGAAAAAGACGTGTGGTGCGTTTTCGAAGCATCTCTAGACGTGCGGAAAAAGACGTTCAAACCGCTAGGAGGGTTAAATGATATCATTTCGACAGCAGTTATATATATATAATACCATAGACTGGCTACTTTCTGTGTCGTGTTATCTAATGTCATGCATGAACTCGTAAAACCACTTTGGTGGACGTGACAATTCATAACTCAACAAAATATTTTCGCAGTTGCTTCTCTTTTTCTATAAAAATAACAGCATATGAAAGCCCAGTGTTTACTTCATATAATTTTGTATCTTTTTTGATTAACTACTGTTTTAGTAAACCTGGTATTAAGAAATGTTTGAATAACATCACAAAAGTCACAGCATGTCAAAAACTTTAGAACCAAACTTTGGATTTGGCGACCAAAATTTATGTGAATACCTTGTTTTTACATTTTATTTATAATAATTGTGGTTTCAAAGCACAAGAAAACAGAATGTTCATTATTTCAAAAAAAATTTTCAAATGAATCTAAAAGGAAACATACTCTTTATTTGACTTACCTAACTTAGCTTTTAAAGTTGAATTATTCATGTATAATTTGAATTCATTATTCTGACTTATGACGCATTTAATTTCTGGAAAGTTTCGGTTTTTGTACCTTTGTTTCCAAACTTTCGTTTTTTAAACGTTTTAAACCAAAGCATGTTAAAAAAATTTTTGATAGAAACAATGTTTCCAATAGCAGAAATTCTTAAAATATTTGAAGAGGTAAAAAACAACACGCGAGTTTCCAGAAAGTAAACAAACAGCTACAATAATTCACTTAACTTCTTTCCTGAACAAGTTACGGATCAAAATAAATCCTTTTAATCAATTTAAAATATTTGATGAGGCTGAAAAGTAGCAAGTTTTTTTTTTTTTGGAATGAAAGGGGCGTGGTAATCAGCTGTTTTGGGGTTTGACGGATGTAAACAAATTTTTAAAAAAATATTAAAAATACTTCTAATTCAACTAGAACAAAAATTTAAATTGCAGTAGAAAGAGAAAGAGTGGTATTTTATTTTTCAATCAAAATTGAAAAATCGATTTTTGGATCGACTTTTGTGAAGTGACATCCTTAAAATATCGCAATATGTTGCTACGTTTCTTTATCGAGGGTGGAATGTAATTTGTCGGCTATCATTAATTCACACAAGATTTTAAATTTATTCACGTTACGAATTTTACAATAATATTCGAAAGAACTTGTTAATCGTGATGAAAACTGTACGACTGATACGTTTGGCAATCGTTGAGCTCTACGGAAATTAACTAAGCATTCTTGCGTGGTTGGTTGGAATTCTCGTAAAATAACGTGTTTAACTTTCTCGTAATGTTGGAGTTCGTTTTCGGGGATATAAAGCAAAATATTGTTAGTTTTTCACCCAGAATATTAATTAAGATCACTGATTTTATTTCCTGTGGAACATTTTTAGTTGTAAGCGCATGTTCAAGTGAATGAAAGAATAAATTATAATTTTCAGGTTTACACGGAACCGGCATACTCAGCGTCTTAACGGATTTAATGAGACTTTCTAAGAGGTTAGTTGACGGTTTTTCGAATGTTGCAGTAGTATTGTTTGAATTATTAGAATTTATAGCTGGGCTGATTTTCGCGAGTGTAATTTCTTTTTCAAGTTGAATGATTTTTTTGGCCGTTTGCTCGGCTTCATTTTTCTCTAGTTCTGCTTGTTTTTTTTTTTTAGTTCTGCTTGTTTTTTTCTTCTAACTCTGCTTGTTTTTTTTCTAATTCTGCTTGTTTTTTTTTCTAGTTTTGATTCTTTTCGTTCATCTACGAATAAATTAAGCATATCCCTAACGAATTCAGGTTAGTTTTTGAAAGTGTCAGTTTGTTCGATTAGTGCTTTTAAACTAACAAGTGTAACATTTATTGGGACAGTAACACCTAGTTCTTTCGCAGCAGTTTTAAGAACTTCTTTCATAGTATTACGATGCATGCTGAATTAAAAAGGTTTGATACTACGTGATTTGACGGTATCGGAGTGTTTGTAGACTGCAGATAGACTTTGCTTATAAAAAAATCTATCCGTTTACGATGAGTTCAGCACTGTTCACTTTTCACGACGATGATTGTAAATACGAAGCAGATGGAGTTTACACTCAATGCGATGAATGGACGGGGAAATTGACATTTTGTTCCACTCGAACACACACACTTTTGGACGATGCCGAAGATACTTTTTGGTTGAGTCTCAAGCTTTGGTTTGGCTTGGCAAAGGAGACGGTAGTACTGGACTCTGAGCAGAGGATTGGCTCTTAGTAGGCGTCGAAGGAATTCATTGGTTCAGCATTCGCCATTGTGTTGGGCAATTTCGATAAGTGCCATTTGTTTCGGGCGAATTTTGATTTTTATACGGATTCAAAAACCATTAAGGTTGCGAGTCTGAGCCCCCATGTAACACAGAGGGGGGGGGGTGTCTAGGTGTATGTTGAATAAAAGAGACGTTAGTGTCTAAGTATATTTAATGACAAATTTGCAGGTTATTAAACCTGACTGGGAAAAGTATTTGCGCTAATTCTCCCGCTTACAGCCGGGGTACAGAAAGTGGCACTGGTGTAGCCTGAGTGTATATATATTATATAAAAAAAATCAGAAACACAAAGTTTATCTATTCTAGGTAGTTTAACAGTAATCATTAATCCAGAAGCTACATCATCATAATTATACGAAAGCACCTCTACAACTTGATACGAATTTCTAAAATTGTGTAATACTTTTTCTCAACAACATTTTTGTAGAGCATATATGATTTTTCGAAAATAGGTTGTCCAGGAAATTTAAAAGGTCTTTTTAAAATATTGTTACTGGTGTTTTGGATTGTTGGCTGGAGGATATTTTCTACCCTTATTGATTCATATCACCCATGATTAGATTGTAGTCAAAAACAATCTACAGCTTTTCAGTATATCTTCATTTTTTTATTTTTGAGTTTGATTCTGTAAGAAATTTTGTACTGTTTACCAAACACACTCTATTGATTTCAGCCCAAGTTAACTTTTTTCGATATAGATTCGGGTTTCACAAAGAGGTCAAACCAAAATAAATTTTTCTCGATTTGTATTAGGGCAAGGGTGGCGAACCTTTTTGGAGATGTGGGTCAAATTTTGTTCATATTTTTCTTGTACTAGCTCGTGGGTCACCAATGCCCTTTTGCATCAGAGTTAAGTTTAAAAATATTTAAATGAGTATTTTGAAACTAAACACATCTTTAAATTTAATTGGCTTATCAAGTAAAAATAAGCAAGGTTTGACAAATTAAAAATATTAGTAGGG